>LPNX010634087.1:629419-665272 GCA_001517045.1 Pseudotsuga menziesii
GACGTACACACTCACTTGGAATAGCACACTTGTGGAGGAGAGGAGTTGCTAGAGAAGGAGGAGAATCAGGTTTTTGATGTCCTTGTTGGTTTTACCTTTTTCCCTTTTTGGGGCATCTATATTGAGGAAGCTTTTGCTGGGTTTTTCCCTTTAGGGTTTTCCCAGGATAAATCTGTGTTGTTCTTGTGATACTGTTTCTTTCAGTGATCCTATTTTATATGATTTTATTATGAAAAATGAAATGATATACTGATGTCTTAGTTAAGCATATGAAAATTTAACAACCGGTTGGGGCCATGAATCCACTGAAGCCAGCCAATGTTTTCCTCATCACTGAAGTTTAGAGTTGTCACGAGTTCCTACAAAGAGCACATTACTGTGCGTTAGTACAAATCTCAGTCTCTACTTGAAAACCTAACTATAATAACATTTTAACAGTGATTTATTCATATTAAAAACTAAGTTGTATTTACCTGCAAGCAAGAAGAAAAATTTGAGCATCGATGAAGTTGTTATCAGCTTAAGTAGTTTACACAGAGAAGGATATAAACCCCTACGCGAGCCTTGGATTGGGGACGAGGTCAACAAGCTTAGGTATTACAGAGCCGTGACAAGCCATGAGAAGAGAAGAGCTAAAACTATTGACAGGCCAAGAGCCAAACACACAAACGAATAACCACTCGCGCAGTAAGGTTCACAAGCTCAATGATTTGCAAGCAAATACTGAGTATTGAAACCTCACATCAACAAATATGAGCCACGGAGTAAGAAAGACAGAGAAACGGCCTCTAATGGCCGCCAAGACAATCACACAGCGCGGCCCGCAGGCCAACGAAACCCTAAGAGACAAATGACAAGAGAATAGGGTTTCGAGCCCTTTTAAGTCACCAATGCATGGACGGGAGCAATCCATGTGCCTCCAAATATTTCAACCACGTATGGGTTTAGTCTATAGTCATCTGCGATTCCAATAATTGAATTATTAATACAATGATATAATAACAAACTATGCACATGACTATGGAGTGCGTATATATATTATTCACCAATGATAACACAAAAACTATATCATTGTATACGATAGTTTTGAGGATTGTATTTTGTTTAACGATGATTTCATAACATTGACCATCGGGTAAGGTTGTAACAACCTTGTCTTTAGAACAATCCCCAAGTCGACCACGCATTAGAACTTTTCCAAATAACAATTAATATGTATACTTTGCAAAACGAAGATAAAGTATTTACATATTATATTGAAGTTCAAACTTTATTATTTGAAACCAATGGTTTAGAATAGTTATAATATCTGTCATTTGACTACAAGAGTAAAGTTTTTAAACCATGACAATTAAACAATCACAAGGCTCGACCTTGGTGTAAGCTGTCACAAATAATAGTTTGTATACTCAACTTGTCAATAATATTAATAATAGGCCCTATCATTATTTTGGCAAAGATAGTTTGTGATTGTTTATGTTTGCTTGTTCTTAGCATAGTATAAGAATCTTGGTCATATTAGTTTCACTTAGGGTAGACTTCAGATTAGAAGTTCTAGGTAGAAAAATCTACCATAATAGTTATTATAAACAACAACTTGTTATAAGTGAGGCAACATGATAATAGTAAATTAACAATGGAATAAACTATGCTCAAGGTTTATAATTATTGGAATAACACTGATAATATATTTACCTATGACTTAGACTTATGAAAGTGATGGTAGATAGTATTCCATCTTGAGATGATGCATTTAATTACAATGACCAAACTTATAATGTCAAAGAGATTTATAGGTAGTAAGATTCCTACAGGATGCAAGTAACAATCAGATTGGTACATTATAAAATAATATGGTAATGTATGTTGTTACAATAATACATGCAACAAGGCGATAATGTAAGTATTGAAGTTTATAACTTGATGATGAGCATATTTACATACAAGCAACAGGTTGATAATTTCCATAACTAGTAAGTTAGAGACAAAATATAAACATGTACTCTATTGGAAATCTTTACTATCAAGATTGATAGAAGTATTTCCATGAAAAAAAGGCAATACGGATAAATATAACATTAGCGTTATAAGCATATTAAAATAGAAGTAAATGTAAGACGAAGAACATGAGCTCTAAGATCACTGTAAATATATTTTGCTTCTCTAAGTGGAATAAAGATAACGATCTTTATATCTAAACTTAAATATGGTCTAAGAAAAACAAAGTCTAAAGAAAACAAATACGTTACCTCATCAGAGCTTGCTAAGAATAATCTGTTTATTTACTAGCATATTAACATGCAACAGAATTACTTCTTTCTACCTTATGAATTAACTTCTACTTGATCGATCATTACCTGTTGAACCTGTAAGAACCAGCAGTCCATCTGCGTTTTCATAAATGCTAAGTAAACCCAAGTTTTCAAAGATAGATTTCACCTACTTGCCAAAAGTAAACTTGTTAGTAAAACTGAAAGAAAGCTGAATGCAGGTCAATCTTATATACATTACGAAAATGAAAGCTGTATTAGTTATCGTAATATGAAACTGATTAATACTAAATGTTAGACGATTTTATTTTCCGCTAACCGCTGGCAGTTAGTAAACTGTGTATTCAGACATTTTATGTTATCTTAAAAATTTTAAATTTTTATGAAATTTTGGGGTTTTGACATTATATGCATCATCATGCATACTTCCTTCTTCGAGATGCTTCTACATTCATTGATTCTTTAGAAAATTTCTCCATCAAATCAAAAGACTTTATTACCTTCGGACATGTTGATTGGTTCAAAAAATGAGGAGGGGAATATGGTTATCTTGTTACCCACTATCCAAGTGCACATTTTAGTTAATCTTACTATCTATGAAAAGAAATTACTTGGCACCTCTTGCACCTCTAATGAGGTTACAACCTATAAACCTCTATTTCAAGAATGTCATGACATTTTCACCTTGTATTATGTCAAAATGTTGGGACTTGACCCAGGAATTATGGAACATTGCATTAACAAATATCCTTACATTGATCTTGTGCGCCAAAAACAATGACCTATTCACAATTTCAAATCTCCTACTATTAAATACAAATTTGAAAAACTTTGAAATGAAATATTCATTTACTTGAATACTTATACCCCATGGGTATGTAATATGGTCCATGTCAACAAGAAGTAAGGCATATTTCATGTTTGTATTCATTTCCATGATATTAATAAATCTTGTGGCCCAAGGAAAATTACTCGACACCCTTCATTGATTATATTTTGTATGCCTTTGCGGGTCGCAAATTCCTCTCTTTCATGGATGGACTCATGGGTTACAATCATATCCAAATTTGTCCCCAAGACTAGTACAAGATGCCCTTCACCACAACTTGGGGAACCTTTACCCATTGATTCATGCCTTTTTAACTAAAAAACATTGGATTTACTTCATAATGTGCCACGTCATACTAATTTCATGACATGATTTACATTGTCTTGATATATTTAGATGATCTCACCACTCACTCAAATAAATAATTGTAACATTTAGAGAAACTTATTAAAGTGTTTCTTGGGTGTAGTATATTTTACATTCATTTAAACCTACTAAAGTGTGTGTTATGTTTCCCTATGATATGATTGCTAGGATTTATCAATCCAAACAAGGAACCATTTCTTATTGTTTGAATGTTTGAACCATCCTTGAATTATCCCCACCTAAAACATTGTGCTAGTTGTGGAGCCTTCAAGGCAAGGTGCATTTCTTATGATGTTTAATTCCATACTATTCCACCTATTTTCATGTATTTTTAAGGTTGTTTCATTCTAATATACCATTCACTTTGAAAAAATAGGCTTAGAATTCTTATGAGGCCCTTAAATGTGAGCTTAATTTGGCATCTTGGATTATTCCTCCATATTTTGCTAAATATTTTATCCTTTACATATTGGCATCTCCTTTTGTCTTCACCAAAGTTTTGGTTCAAGAAGGTGATGATTGTATAGAACATGTTATTTACTATGTGAGCAAGCTCCTATTTTGACTTTCATTTTTGTATAACCATGAAGATTATTTCACCTTATCCATCACATTTTCCATCTAGATGTTGTGCCATTAATCCTTAAAAATAAAACTAAAGTCACAGAAAACATGAATTCCATGTTATATATGTATATGTATTGATTAAGTGTGCCATCAAAGGAAAAGTCACCCATTGGATCATTATCCTCCAAGAGTATGATCTTAAAATGTTTACTCGTGAGAGTAAAAGGATTTTGCATTGGATGAATTTATTTTAGAGATCCATACTAGCACAATTGATATGTCTATCAATCACGATATGACATAAGAACACTATTTTACCATCTCTTCTAGTGATCCTTGGTATGGGTACACCCTTGTTTATTTGTGTACTCATAATTTTAGTCATCACCTTTCTTGAGATGATTGACAATGGATTCATCACGAAGCTCCTTGTTACCTCCTTATTTTGTTTAAACAGAAACTAAAAAGAAATATTATATTAAAGATTGTGCACAGCCATCCAGGACAAAACCAGACTCTATCTGTATTCATCTTTTAGTACTGCAAAAACCACTTTGTCTATAACTACCTTGAGTTTTCTAAAAATCCAACATTTTTGCCTATTTTTAACATATTAAAGGAGGGATAAATAAGGATAAAATGACAGCTTAACAATATGAAAAAAAACATCTACTGGAACCTGGAAACATGCTATCACTTCTTTTTATTGATATCCAAGACAAAGTCTGGCTTTGTGACTAAGAAAATCCATATAATCATTCAATAGGGAGAATCGTGGTATAACTTTATGAAAAGAGCCCCCTCCTTGACTTTTACAGCACCCTTGTGCTAACATGACCCCTTTATTGGCAAATGAATATGTCATACTATTGTTTTCTCTTCGGATGTGAACAAATTGTAGTTCCAATCCTTCCATGATTTGCATGATTCTTCGCACGCAATTATTATGCAATTGATAATTCCTCTCTTGTATCTCATTCTCATTTTTTAAATGAGATGGTGAGAGTAACCTAGAATCATTGCTTTGGATATGCTTCTTTTGGACAGCAGTTCAATTCCACACATAATAGCAAGCCATTTAGCCTCATTGTTTGTTTTGATTCCCAATCCCCAAGAAAAAGAGTCTACAATTTTCCCTCCAAGGTCGAAGATAACCCCACCTGCACTTGCCTTCCCTGGATTCCCTTTCGATGCTCCGTCAAAGAAAAGAGAGTGTGATCCTATGTCACCCCACCACTTTTGAAAATCCATCTTTTTTAACCTTATTTCCCACACCTCAAAACTTGAAGTAAATCTTTTGGACTAAAAGGAGCTCTACCTTGCAAACTCTTTGCACTAGAATTTCCTCCTTTCCAGGAAAAGGTTCACTACTTGTGTACCTTATCCCATTTGTTCCCAAAATATCTGCTATTAAATTCATGGCTTTGAACATTGATCTTTTAGGGATGGTTGTTCTTCCTTTGAAAATTAAGTGGTTTCTGGAAAGCCAAATTTTCCAACAGATATTTCTAGGAACCATATCCCAAATTTTTATAAGAGTAGGCTTACCTTTCAAACTTCCTGGGAAGTGAGCTTTCCAATTTATCATTAAGGTATTTATATTCCCTAGGAGCCTCATCTTTTCTGCTAATTTTTCCATGACTACTCTCCATACTTCTTTAGCAAAGTCGCATAACAAGAAAAGATGGTTAATATCTTCCTAGTTGGATTTGCACAGAGCGCACCAATTCGGTCCAGATATTCCCCTTTTTGTTAAATTGTCTATGGTTAGGAGTTTATTGTGAGCTAGCATCCAATAGAAAAAATTTACCTTAGGGATTCCTGAGGAATTCCATACTTTTTCCCATAGTTTTGAATCTTGTGACTGCACCTCCCCTTCTAACAGTTTGAAGCCTTCCTTAACCGTATACTCTCCATACTTTCCCCACCCCCTGCAATCCATCTCTCTAGTGAAATGGATCTTTCCCATGAATATTGTCCCATAGAATTACATGTTCCTTCTCAAGTTTCCCTGGCGGAGTGATATTTTTCCATCCTAACCATTCTCCCGATATTTCCTAGAATGAGATGTCACTAAGAGTGTGCATACCTTTGTTTTTCATCCGTTGTCAGATGCCTTCTAATTCCCTTATTGTTTCCAATTTCGGGGAACCATAGATACAATATTCCCATATTTTAATTTTTTTTCCATTCCCAGGGATCCAATAGATATTTTCTTGTATGATTCTACTTGACGCTTTACAAAGTTCCCAAATGCTAGTTCCCTCTCCTACCCATTTGTGTTCAATGCTTCTTAGTCTTGGTCATTTGATGTATTTCTTTCTTAAGGCTTCTTTCCACCACTCCTTCTTTCCTGCTATAATTCTCCAAACTAACTTGGCTCCCAAAGCTAATTTCATTAACCACATTTCTCATATTCCTAATCCACCATTCATCTTTAGACAGTTCACCATGTTCCAGTTCACTAAGTTGAACTTCCTACTTTGATTTTTTGCTCCCTTCCATAGGGATTTTCTTAACTCAATGTTGATGTTATTTATTACCGATTTTGGGGCAAATAGGATTGAGCTATTAAATATGGGAAGAAAAGAAAGTACATATTTGATAAGAGTTTTTTTCCCTTACAAATTGATCCACCTCGATCCCCGGGACTTCATTTTGTTTTTTTATTTTCTGCAGAATTGGGTTCCACAGACCTTGCAGTTTTCTTAGTGATAGGGACACCCAGACATCTGAAAGAGTTCCAATAATCCTCTACATTAAACCATAATACCATATATATATCGCGCATGACTCTTGGGCTGCAGTTCCATCCAAAAAATATCATTTTCTTAGAGTTAACTTTTCCCCCTGAAGCTGAGAAGAAAAGACCGAGGTTTTGTTTGAACCGTTTAGATAAAATGACCGAGGATCTTCCAAAGAGAATGGTATAATCAACAAATTGGGCATGATTAATTGGGTCCACTCCTCTTCTATCATCGGGCTTGGTACAGTACCTTCCAGCTTTAACCAGTTAAGTATTCTACTCAAGGAATCAACTACAAGAATGTAGAGAAAGGGAGGGAGAGGGCATCCTTTCCTGATTCCTCTAGATCGTCGAAAAAAGTCTGTGGCTCTTCCATTGACCAGGGGGGCATCCAAGGAGAGATTATAAAATACTGAATCTAATTGAAATTTTTTTTTCGAGAAACTGAACTTTTCCAGAATGAGAAAAATGAAATCATGCCTAATCCTATCAAAGGCATTTTCCTCGTCTAGTTTAATTGTCATACTTGCTTCTTTCCTTTTTTGACTTGAGTGGATTTCTCCTGAACTGTCATAATGTTGTCAACTATTTGCATTCCTGTGATGAATCCCCCTTGATTAGTATAAATTAGCTTTGGAATAAAGTTCTTGAGCCTATTGGATATGACTTTCGTTATGATTTTGTAGGAGGAGTTGCACAGAGAGATAGGCCTATAGCATTTGATGGTTGAAGGATTATTCTCCTTATGAATCAACACAATGAAAGAAGAGTTTGTAGAACATCCTATGTTTCCCTTGTCCTTGGTCTAGTTAATCATTCTAACCAAATCTTTTTTAATTATACTCCAACACCTTCTGTACAAATTTATAGTAAAACCATCGGGTCCTGGGGCTTTGTCCGGATGAAGATCCCAGACTGCCTTATGAATTTTGTCCTCTAAAATTTATTTAATCAGGATATTGTTGTATTCCCCTATAATCAAGGATGGAATCTCCTCACTTAGGATATTCATGGATGCTTGATCGCATTCCACTTCTTATAGGTATAAACTTGAGAAGAAAGCTTTTATTTCTTCTTTTATACCTGCCTTCCCTATGACTTTCTCCCCTTTTTCATTTTCAATCTCTAGAATGGTGTTCCTTCACCTCCTCTCCGTACATTTATTGTGGAATAATTTAGTGTTCTTGTCTCCACTTTCTAGCCACAAACTCCTTGAGCGCAATCACCATTCCTCCTCTTCTTTTCTTTCTAAGACTTGAAATTCCTTTTCCTATTCTTTCTCTTTTCTCAGAAGTTCTTCTGTAACTTGCTCTTCCTAAATACTTTGTTGAAAATCCCCTAAGTCCTTTAACTTCATTATTTTACTCTTTTTTTGGTTTTGATAGTGTTCCTTTTCCCACTTCTTAAGTTCATTTTTAACATTTCTTAATTTTGGATCCCAAATAAAGCCTAAAGAACCTGGAACATATATGTTCTAGGCTGATTTGATGATTTCCATTGTCCCATTCATTTTTCTCCATAACGGGTTATAACGAAATGACATGGGACCCAAATTCTCAATCCCCGAGAAGAAGAGGGATATAGGTTTGTGGTCAGAAACAACTGATGAAAAAATGCTTGAAACTGGAATAAGAGGTTTACTCAGAAGAGAATAACTTACCAGAAACCTGTATAGTCTGGAAGCAATATGACCAGGGCTGGCTCTTTTGTTGTTCCAAGTAAATTTTCATTTCTTTGGCTTTATGTCATTCAAATTCCAGGAAGCAATGAGATCCTCCATTCTTTCTCCAAAGGGGTCACACACTTTAGAGCCCCCTCATCTTTCTTTCGTAGATATCGTGGAATTAAAATCCCCCACTATGATGCAATCTTTCTCTCTTTTCCCATCCCTTTGTGTTTCCAGCGAGTCCCAAAACTCTGCTTTCTTGCCATATAAAGTTGGGCCATAGATGTTCCCTACCCAAATTTTATCCTTATTATCCAAGTCCTCAAGTTCTACAAATAACCAATTTGTATTCTCTAATACATTTAAAAATGGATTTGTCCCACCAAGTTATTATTCCTCCTAATGATCCTTCTGCGCTTACAGCTATTCCTTCTCCTTTTGGCCATATTTTTCTTAAAATACTTCTACAGTCTGACTCATTCATTTTAGTCTCCTGGATCAGAATAATTGCAGCGGATTCTATGTTTTCTATTCTTTTAACTATTTCCATCTTTTGTTTTCCGCCTAGTCCTCTACAATTCCACAAGACTATTTTCATTATTTCCTATTAATTGTTGGTCTGCCCTTCTCCTTCTTCTCTTCAAAGGGTTCTTGATGTTGCCTAAAAGCTATGATGTGTCATTAGGGAAATTTTGAGGTAAAAAATGGGCCTCATAAGGGATATATTAAAATATTATGAACTAGGCATTTTATGGAGAAGGTATAATTGGCAACTCACCTTTCCACAACATTAAATGTACAATTTAGATAACCATGGCTAAGTTACATACTAGGAACAAAATTAATAAAAAATGTTATATTGAAGTGATTAAAAGCTAATTTTAATTTCAAAAAAATGTGTAGTACTTTGTTGCATTCATGCCCTTGAACTTGGAGATCACTTTTAATAATAAAATATAAACTCAATGAAAAGACAATCAAATATGTTTTAATAATTAAATATAGACACAATGAACACATAATCAAATAATACAAAATAAAAATAAAAATACATCAAAATTTTCAAATTTTCTATAACCACACATTGAAAATTAAAATTTAAAATAAAAATATATATTTTTTTCTTAATTTTTTATTATAACTTATGTTTTTTTGTTTCTTTATATAATTTATGTATTTTTATAATATAATTAATTTATTGTTTGAAAATGAAATTTTAAGATAACATGTCTCTTTTTAAATTTTTATTTATAACTTATCTTTTTTAGGTTCTTAATAAAATTTATATCTAATATGCTTAACCCATTATTGGAAAATTAAAATTTAAAATAATAAGTATATATGTATTTTTTTTAATTTAAATTGTTTATTTTCTTACTAAACCAATTTATGTGTTTTTATAGTAGAATTAGTTTAGTTAAATTCTCATAAAATAGGATGTTTATGATTTATATAAAAAATCATTGAACCAATTTATATATTTTTCTCTATATTAATAAATTAATCACCTATTCTTATTTTTTATTTTTTTTCTACCTTTTAAAATATATAGAAATATTTTAACATACTCATTCATACTCTAAATTTAATATTTAATTATGTGTGTGTGTGTGAGCGCTAGAGGAATCAACAATGATGTCACCTTCATACTTGTGTGATACGGAGTTAATTTTGGCAGCTCCAATATAAGCCCTAAGCATAACCAACTATGGGCTCAAGCTTTGCGCACATTGAGTCAAGACTTGAACCGCTAACTTGCTTAACATCCTATATACCTTAACATAACTTGCAGTTGTGAATCGACCTACATCCCTACCCCTTATTAATATCTTTATTATACATTCTAAATTTTAAAAATTTAAATTTTGATTTTAATAATTTTTTATTTTAATATAAGGTAGCATATATATTCTATACTTAAATATAATCTTTAAAATTTGATTTTAATAATTTAAAATTTGAGTTTTTCTTAGTTTTTAATTAATTAATTGTAATATAATTTTGTAAAATATTGCATTTTAATGTAATTATATAAGTTAATAGTTAATATTTTAAACTTTGATTTTAATATTTTGTATAATGTAATGTTTTGCAGTTTTTAATTAATTGTTTTATAATTTGAAAAAATATTACATTTTAATATGATGTTTTTGGTTGAAATTTAGTTTTTTGAAAGTTAGTTTTTAAATTGGTTTTTTATGAATATATTATTTTGTAATGTTTTTTATTGTAATTTTTTTTATACAAATCTAATAATAAAATATTCTAAAAGTATTGGAAAAGTTAATAATACTTTTTAAAAATAACAAAATAAAATAAAGCTCAATTATAAATATGTATTTATATGATATTTTTTAGATTAAGAAAAATGGATGAATATATCATATATTCATAAGTAAAAATGTGTAAATAAAATATATTTTTAACATTAAAAAAGTTGGATAAATATGACATATATTGAAAATTGTGTAAAGACATGAAGGGACACTAATAGATTTTATTGAAGAAGTGTGAAAAGACATTAAAACTTTACTCTAGTTGTAAAAGTACTTGTAGACTATCATGGTTAACGATTGAATTTGATCAACCTTTTAGAACATGACAAATAAGCAACCTTAACTCAAGTAATGCCAACTCAACTATTATAGATGATGTCATTCTATAGATTGTGATGGGTTCTTAAAAAGTTAGTTTTAATAGTACTTTTTTTGTTTGGAGGCCCATTTTTTACCTCAATTCCCCTAATGGGATCTAGACTGGTTTGTTTTCCTACTTCCTTTTCCCTTGATGCTTCTTGATCCCTTATTATTTTGTTCGGTTTCCTTTCTTTTTTGACTTGTGGTTCTACCTCTTCTTCCTTACTATAGGAAGTTTCTTCCCATTGCATTTTTGATCTTTACCTTGTTACTGATCTTCTTGAGATCTGTGAAGCCTCCTATCTTATTTCTATACAAGTCTAGGAGTGTAATTCTTAGGTTGGATTAAAATCTTTTCCTTTTTCCTGGCCCTTAGGTATTTCCTCATTTTTTTTCTTACCTTCTTTTTCCTTGTATTTTCCTTCCTCGACATCATTTAGTTCCCCCTCTTCTTCATCTTGTTCTGTCGAGGCTAATACATGAAAACTATTTTCAGGGGTTTTCCTTTTAACTGGGGTCTTTTTCTAATTTGCGCTGGAATTATTTTTCTTCTTCTTGGTGAATTCATTCCATTCCTTCTCTTTTGTTCCTTCCTCCTCTGCTTGTTTTCTCTTTGGGCATTGTCACGCAAAGTGTCCATATTCATTGCAGAATTTGAACTTGAATGGGATTCTCTCATAATCAATTGTTTGCGAATGATTCCACCTATCCATTGAGAGGTTAATTGCTTTTGGTAGACCTTTCTCCATGTCTACCTTCACAAAAATCCTTAAGCGGGAAAACATCAGATTTTTTGGTTCAGATTTATCAATATATTTTCCCAATGAGTTCCCTATAGCATGTAGATCCCCATCATTCCAGCAATGCAATGGAATATGAGGGAGATTCACCCATACCGGAGCTGCCCCGGGGATGTCCTTTTCTAGGTCGAAAGACAAATCCCATTTATTGAGATACATACCTCTTGGGCCCATGAAACACAGGCCATTTCTGAAGATTATATCTCTATCCTCCTTTTTCTCAAAGAGAAAAACAAACAAACCCCTTCAACAAAAATTTTGAACTACTTCTCCCTGGATCAACGACCTCTAGTTTTTGTTCATCCGTATTTCTATTGCTCGAGGGGAGGGCCATAATCCAGTAAAAACATCAACTAAACCTCTCTCTGAAAGAGCCACTGTCTTGAATTTGGAAGCGATCAATGAGATTTTAACTGTGGGAACCACAAACCGCTTCACAAACTTTGGTTCCAAATTTGAATTCTTACTCGAGGTGCTAAAGCTAAGATTTTTTTAAAGATTATTTCCAGATTTTCGGGACTCGTCGCTTTCATGCTCATCTTGTATGTATGTATGTATGTATGTATGTATGTATGTATATATGTGTGTATATAGATACATACATATGTATGTGTGTGTGTGTGTGTGTGTAGAGAGAGAGAGAGATCATTAAAAAAAGGAGTGCTTACAAAAATATTCTAAAGTTATATCAAAATATGTGATACATAACTAAAAAATATCATGTCAAAGCATGGGGGGAATTTAGTTGACTTCTTAGTCATCATCATAAGTGTCATCGCCCATATCACTATCATGGCTAGTAATATTGGGAACATCCCCTTTCATCATGTCCCAAATGGACATCGACCACAAACAATATTGTGCATAATGGATCGCCACTCCACTAGAGCATGGAAGCATATGGCTCTCAACTCCTCATCTATATTCTACCAATTTTCATCAGTCATGCCAACCAAAAGTTGGTCAATATCTCAACAGAGCCCTGGTAGTATTATGTCTAATCCCCATTTATGAATCTGAGATGGGGGGATAGGATCCACCTCCTCAAACCATATTTGTCTCCTCTTTTTACCCATACTAGGGACTGGTCCCACATCCACACATATATGAGAGGAGAATCATACATAACATGTATCATATAAACAATATAGCTACCTTATATGCTAGTATGTAAACACAACTTAAAAAATTAACCAATTCATACTTACCATCACCTCCCCAAGTCTAATTTGGTGGTCATGGCATATGTATAATCCTTTATCACAATGGGAAGCTCATACAATTGGGAAATGAAATGTTGTTGGAAGATGTTACCCATGGCAATGCCTCTACCCATTATCATTAGTCCCCTTCATTAAAATTTGTGGAATTTGTTTCTCCATGTATCTCTAATAACATGATGGGGTCACAATGTCAACACCCTATTAAAGAAATAAGGATATATGAATGATCCAAAGGAAAACTCCATACAACCATGTGATACACTACCATTAAGAACAGTTATGTCCACCCAAAGTAATTTCTTGATAGAACCTACTCAAAAGTCATCATATGACCACATGTAATCCTATGGGGTAACCTTAACCCCATTAGTAAAAATACTCTTATTGGAATTGCATGATTCTCTGGTTTCTCTATATCCCCCATACAAATAGAGGAATCATGTAGCACAACACTATCAACACATTCTTCATCAAAAAATTCCACCATAGAACATACCATGGGTGGATTGGTTGTACATCACCTATCACTCCATACATGGGTAGGCCAATCATGAAATACACATCAAGAAGGGTGAAATCTATCAAATAATCCTAAACAATGAATACACTCTTTCCTACATCGTAGTACTAGATGATATTTGTTAACACAAGACCAACCACATGAATCAATGGGTTCTTAAGGAATTTGGGAAACCGATATTTTACGAGCATACCTCACAAAACTAGATCACCCATAATATCTTCCCAAATAGTCAAGAAGTCTCTCTTTCACCATTTCACCCTCATGGTTGCATTTTTTCCAAAACATTAAACTGGTTAATATGTACTTGTTTCTTTAAAAACTAAATCCATATTGTAGTTTTCAAAGGAAATGGTTGGATAGTTGTGTGCACCTATTCCCAAAAAAAGAACACACTTTTTTCCTTAATAGCTACAATGCCCTATAACAAATTTTACACTGTCAAGTGCAAGCACATCACACTTGTTGAGTGATTTTCCATGAGCACATCATAGAAAATCCTAAAAGTAGTGATGGTTGACAAATTTATTCTGGGGTATCCCACAAGCCTTGGAATCCCTAGACTACAAAATTAAATGGATAAAAATAAAGAGTAGGGAGATACCATCAACCTATAACTTGTGAAATAAAAAATTAATGGTTGGAATGTAGGTTATGAGCATTTGAAATTGCAAGTCCTACATACTCTTTAAACAATGAACAATGGCAATGATTGGAGACAACATGGAACTTGTCTTTGACTTGAGAATAAAATTTTGATCCTGAAAGTTGCGATCATCTTCAGGAGCCGAGAGCCTAAAAATCTCCTGAAGATGATCCCATATCTGGGGATTGAAAAATTGTTCTCAAAACGAACCTAGGTTTCCTATTCTCTCCAAATAGTGGTTTTGTAAAGATGAATGGCATAATGGCAATGATTCCTAATTTCATGGGACCCACCTTACCAATATGATTTCTTCATTGTTTTTTCACTCTATTTGGCCTCATACATTCTCTGTTTGACGTGCCATTGGTATTGTTGTATTTATCATTCCATGTTCTTCTTATTCCATCATCATGTTCTTGTGATCGATAACTTTTTTTCGAGTCCCTATTATCATGTTGTTATTCTAATGCATGTAATTTAGGCCTTTTATTTTATATGCCACTTGAAATATTGGTTTTGTTTCCAAGTGCACTTTTAATATATCATATTGTTTCCATGTATGAAGGTACGATACACATTGGGATCACATTTTTTATCTATATATGGCCACCCATACATGTTTAATTATTCAAAATATCATATAGGTGATTTTATTTTGCAATTATCTTATGCGTTGAATTCATTTTCTGAACCCTGTTTTTTTCCTTTAGGAGCCCCTTGTTCAAATAAGTGGTTTAACCTAACTACCCTTGCATTTGGACTTTCCTTACAATAGAGCCTTACCTCCATGGGTTACCACTTATATAGTACCCTAAGTGCATTTTGGTGCAGATACCATCATTCCCCCGTAGGAATTGGAGTCTATGTAGCCTATGACACTAAGTTAGCCTCATGTTCTTCTTAGAATTTACTCAGTTACCTACCCCTTTTCTTCCACATCATGGAATTGTATGTTCCATTTACATATCACAAACCCATTGCTTCATACATATTGTAAAATTTACATTATATTGACACCATTCATCCACCCCATGGAAATTACCACCAATGTTCTAACACACAATTCTTTTTTTTTTTCTATCATAGAAACAATTGATTGATTTGGTTGATTTTTGGACACTTATCTCCTTGATTATCTTTTTTCTCTAGCATTTTTATTTGGAAAACCATTCCAAAGTGCTTCACAACATGACTGCAAATTGTATTTGATTTCTTATGAAAATGTCCATTATTTCCCTTGTTTAGAGCATTTTATGAGGAATCACCCATGGAACTAAATTTATGTCAACCTCCAAATACCCCTTAATGTTAGTGTCCTCCTCCACCCCAAAACTTCCAAGAGTATCACCTATCTCAATTAACTCCCCTAGTTAACCCTTTTTATATCTCTTCTATTATCATTTCATGATGAGTCATAGATATTCTATTAGGTCATCAATGCCCTTGTGCTCTAAATAAAACAAGTATTGAGTTCATAACTCTTTGACCCTCCATTACCCTTTATAACTCAATATCAAATTCTCTCATATCCTAGTATCATTCCTTCTATTGATAAAAAATGATACCCTCATTGCTTTGTTTTCAATGGACCTCCCTCAATCGAATTCATCACACTTATTCTAGAAGATAGGTCTAGAGTAATTTTGTACCTTGGCACCATTACCATAATTGATGGGTTTCCTTGGACCAATCAAGGGGAGAACTCATTTCCTCTTAGATAGCTTAGTTCTCATGTGCTTGACACCATCACATTATTGGTTTGTTGGTAATCATACAGTATGGTTGAGTTCTTATCCTAGTTTGGTTAAATACCTCTAAAATTCATGACTCCCTCTAGCCATTGAGTCTCTTCCCCATCTAATTAGAATTACTACAGAATTACAAATACCTTATTCTAATATGTTACATGTATTTATTGCTTGTTCTCTAAGTAGTTGTTGTCTCCTCGAAAATATACCATTAAAAGAGGCCATAGGTTGGAGGGAATTCTCCTTGATGGATTCTTTTTCTTGGTATTGGTACATAAACTAAACTGCCCATACTTGATCGAATAGTTTTACCAGGTATATTTCATTCATTCATAAATTATTAAAGACGAATCCCATAGGTCTTGGTATAACATGCAAAATTGCTCCAACCACCATTACACTCAAGGAAACAATGAAATTTACTAGATATATTTTATTTCTTGGGATGGGAAAGAAGATAATATGTGAGTTGGAATATTTGATCTAGGAAAGAAGATGGAAAATATAGAGTGAGGTACTTGGGAAAGACAGAGTGAGTATCTAGGAAATAATTATATTGCATAAATGGATAGGTGGAGTAGATATCTTGGGTATGTCAATTCTACTTAGTAAGAGTACTTTGGTTTAGAGAAGTATTGTCCTCGTCTTGGGTCGGAGCTAACTCTACTCAACAAATCCATCCCCCCCCCCCCAACTACCTTTTCCTTGTGTCCGTATAGCCTATTCAATAATAAAGGTTGGGCTAGGGCTAAGGATGAGGCTTACATTCATTGCTAAAGGATGAGGCTTAGGTTGATTGGTTGTTGTGCTAGATTTATTTATGAAATTTTATTGCACCTAATAACTGCTTCAATAATAAATATGTAGAATCAATGTGGAAGTTGTGCGAAAGTGCTAATTCAACTAGCCAAAGTCAAAATGGTTAATCAAATTTAAAATATTGATTCAACTATATAGTCGATATATATAGCATAGTTAGAATGAGCATATATATTAGACTGATTAGTTAGATTGAGTTGTAAGAGAGTTTTGTGGTTGAAAAAATTAAGACTCTGTTAGTCAATTTCTCAATTTCTCTCTCTCTTGCTCCTCAAAAAGTATATACATAACTTCCCCATCTATATCATCTACTATATTTCCTAGTTTTCCTCCCTTTAACATATTATAATATGTTACATGTCTTTGGATTATCTATTATTGGCATATCTTGAATATCTTGATCTCAACGCTTATCTTATTGCGGGAACTTTACTTATATTCTCGCCGCTTACCCAAACCATTGTATGCTAGCATGTTCTTTCAGAATCCTCTAGGTAGGATACATGAAAGTTTCCTTGTGATGACACTAACCCGACTTGATCGATATATCAAGAAAATCATTATTGTTGGGAAAATTAATTGTCTAATTAAATGAATAGCTAAAACTCCCAGAACATAAATTGTCAACTCGAGGAAGTCTTTTATTTCAAAGCTATCGTGCAATATCTATGCAAGCACAATTTCTACCTGATACTATTAATCTATTGGTATGAAATTGAAACTCTTTGTAAACTAGATCACACCTTCTTGAAAATAAATCAAACCTCAAACCTGTTCATAAAACCATATTGTAAATCTAAAAACAAACTCAACTCTTACGAAGCAAGATCTAATTACATATATCTGAAAGAAATGCTATGTTGGTCAACGATCTATCAAAATAAATTAACATGAATAACAACAATGACAAATATAACAATGGATGAAAGCAAGAACTAAATGATAAACAAATTCACACACTTACAATCAACACTACCAACATCTTCTCATGGAAGAGGACCCTTCCTCCACTAAGCAGAGTTGGAGCTCCACAATTAAGGTCTACAAGTCCAGAATTAAGAAACTGCCAACATGTATTATCAAAATGAAATTATTAAAATAGAGTCTAAATCAAATTCTACAGCATAACATTGTTTTCTCTCCTCCCCCCCCCCACTTCTCCATGATATTTATTACGTATTTATACATAAAAATCATTCATGAGGATGAGGAACCGAATTCCCAACTTGGAATTTGTTTTAACAAATTTGCTAATTTGAAAACCGATCGTAACTGCAAATATGGGAAAATATAATCTCGAAGAACCACTCATATCTCTCCAACCATGGCATTTTTGGGAGATATCCCCACAAATTACATAATTGAGGTTGTTATGCACAAAAACCATGTCCCGGATTTTTGAGATTCTTCTCCATATTCCCACAAATTGAAACGCAAATCAATGTGTTCTTATCTAGCACTCATTTTTTGTTGAGGCCGTTTGATCATGAGATGGATTCTGCCATGTTGGACATGTGTATGAATTCAATATCAAAAATCCACATAACCAATCTTAGGAATGAAATCATGTTGTGAATTTCCATGTGGAAGTGTGCTAGCATGTCAACTTTAGAGACTTGAACTATGAGTGATGTTTTTGCTAATATGAAAAATCACTTCACAAACCATCATTAGCAAAATTATGCATAATAGTCTTCAATTCGTCAAAAATAAAGGAAAATCATCATTATTAACCACTAAAGAAGCAATGGGAGTAATATGGTATTTTACAGGAAGTTACAACAAATATATGGAAAATGGGATGATAAATGGGTAATAATAGGAAGAAGAGGGATGAAATAGATGTCGATAGGTGATGAAAATAGGGACAAATCCGTGACCCAGCATATCCCCCAAACTGAACTTGGTGCATGTCCTCATGTAACCCAATACTTGTGTGGCATCCAAACTATAAGGATTCATTCAATTTTTGCTTTCATTTTACCATGCATAGTGACCAAAACCACACTACTTTCCCACTGATGATGATAATGGAATTATATGATTCTTGTTTCCAAATAATACTTGAAACTTATTCAAATAGTGGTTGTTGCATTTATCATGAAAAGACAATCTCAAAACATGGCACTGTTATCAAATTATGAACACAACAACTGATGATTTCTCAATACAAGGTCATCCAGATCATCTTAGAAACTTTATGTTTCATATTCATAGTCATCATACCTTCAAAAGTAGCCATCAAGTGATTTCTATAGATTTTGGTGAAGTTTCAGCACTTAGCGAAAACTTTAGCGGAGAATTTAGTGGTGTTTCAACAATTTAGCAAAAAATTTAACAGTGTTTCATAAATTTAGTGGAGAAGTTGGCAGTGTTTCAGCAAATATAACAGTGAAATTCTTAGACCATTTTATCCCAAAGTACAAGGTGGGTTTTGTTGAAAATTTTCAAGCATGTTCATACTTGCCCAATGCTTCTTCACACGAAAAATCATGACAATTCAGTTCACTGATACCAAGATATAAGCAAATAAACCATGTATCAACAAATAAGCCACTACGGGTGTTTCAGCAAGTGTTTCAGTAAACTTCCTAAACCAATTTCTCACAAAATACAAACTAGGTTTGGATGAAATTTTTCAAGCAATTTTTTACTAGTCCAATGCATCTCCACACCAAAAATAAAAGATACCCACATCATGGATTTCGAGAAAATGAAAATTGGTTGTAGGTGATGATGGTCGTTTTTTCAAAATCTGTGAAGCATTTTTTCCTGAAAATTTGTGAGTATATTCCTCTTACCATAATGCTTCTGCTTCCCAAAAATAAAATCCATCTTATTCACGGATCTCGAGATATAAGGAAAATGATTGTAGGTGATGATGACCATTTTCACGAAGACCATGCATTGGATTGAGCCAAAACTTACTATATTTGTTTTTCATGATGTTATGCATTCCCTGTCCAAGTTTCATGAAGATCCAGTTTACCAATTGCAAGATATGCTCACTTCAATTTCTGCACTTTTGCAAGCTGTGAATGAGTAAAAACAAGTATGTTTGCAAGATTTATCTAAGCATTTACATTAGCATAAAGTGGTTAGCAGTGAATTACACAAAGAATACCAAAAACCACTACCCCAAACTGAATATGTTGCATGTCCTCATGCAAAAGAAGAGTTATCATCTCAGTTGTAAATAGCCATCTCCCCCAAACTTAACATGATCTTATTCTCAATTACGTTGGAAGATATAAACCAATATATGTAGCATTCAATGATTCCCAAATTAATTTTCACAAACATTTTCATCTTTAATAGCTAGCCCAATTCTCCATGGAAAATAAAATATTGCAGATTTGCTTAGGATGTTGCTACATGAATGTAGATATCATATTTATATGGATTTCCATTACTCAACAAAATCATGCATATAAATTTTGTGATAGCATCAAACCTAATTCAAATCATCTCATGGTATCAAAATGCCAAGTTTACCATGTAATTAAGATGACCCAGCAAAGGTGTGGCTACCCCAAGACAAAATATGGAAATTATAATGAGTTTTTTAGCCCTCCAATATTCATGTGGAGAAAAGAATGTCATAAAACTGTCTCATATTCTACCTACACCACAATACTATTAAGGATGTATTGGAGAACTTCTAGAATGATTACTTAATAAATGTAGAATATTTTTTATTTCACACTCCTACCATATAAAAATTGATTTGGATTCTTGATGGAATATATTCCAAAAGAGTGGATTTTAAACTACCAAACCCATGATATCCATGTGTGTAATCAAAACAAGGACTATCAATAAAACACCATAAAAAACCTTCTCACGTCCAAGTATCTATCAAATATTGAAAAACATGGCTAACCATTGTTATAAAATATGTTGAAACTGATCTCAGAAATGTGTGCAGTCAATAACCAAACAATGGAAGGAAAGACAACATCAAGTATGTAAGTACCAAAGCATTTATCATCATTATGAAGTGCACATGACAGCAGTTGTAAATCAATGTAGCCATCAGTGAACCATGAAAATTATACCTATGAATGTATTCTTTGTTGTATGGAAGCATAGGGTTCTTTTGTTGTAGGCTCTCATGAAGCAACAACTATGCCTTGTGTCCCTACTGTTGGTTCTTCTGTGGCAACAGTGGATCATTTTCTCATGCTTGGATATAGGAGATGTTGGAAGGGAATTGAAGTGGAATGGTGAGAGTTTAGAAATGGAAAAAGGTTGTAGTGGATGGATAATAGAGGAAATGGCAAGGTTATGATAGGTAAAGTAAAAAATGTTCCACCCCCAATTGAATGTTTTCAATATATTTGAAAAATGGCAAATGGTAAAGAAGTGAAATGGATAATGCTTAATTATTTTGATGGCATTTTCCAAACATTGTAACAAATAAAAAACTTATGACATTTTACCTCAAGTTTTACCTTTGTTGAAGCCTTGCTGAGATATATGTATATGACAACTGAAACTAAATGAGGTTGAATATGATCTAAATTGTGTTGTGCTAGCTGCATGTAAGATGACTAACTACTGGAAGAAAATGGAAAATAACTACACATGATGCTACAAGTCACTGTTGAAACCATGAGATCATATAATCTTCAACCGCTACCAAACCGAGGTACAATTCTTTACCATGCAAATGTATGTGTTGAAGTCGAGCATGGAAAGAAATCGTTGGATTACCAACCATTCATGTATGACATGAACGAACATGAAGAAACTCACCTTTGATGAAAGTGATTTCTAACGGTAACCTAGTGCATCTTAACAGGTACGAATGGATTTTTTGGAGTCGAGTCACCTGCAAGATTTTTCAATCAAGAGGCATTGATGAATCCCCATGATTAACAACAATGAGATATACCATTAATGTATGCAGATCCTAGGGCACTTTCAAAAACCTTATTCATGGGTGAGTAGTGAATGGATTGTTGATCCATATTTATGCAGGAACACAACATAATACACAAATAACAATAAAAACAAAGATGCAGTGGAAATAACACTTTGTTTCATTAAACAAAGAACTGAAACTTGTTTACATACAGAATGGAAATAAACTAGCTAGAGTACTAGTAGCTTATCTCTGAGAAGATATGTGGCAGATACATGCCTATGAACTCTGTGTTACAATGAGGATCGAAGGCCTATATATTATTGAGAAACAATGGAAACCCTACACATCCAAAAACCTAACCCTAGGAGGTGAAACACCAGAATATGGGCCCCGTTGGGTAACTTGGTACATCAATTTCCCGGGGTCGTAAATTTGGCATACTACCTTCATTTGACACACATGATACATCATTATAAAAATATATTCAAGGACTACATCCATATGTAAAAAATATTGAGTCTAAAATAGATTCATATTTGCTCGACCATTCGATGCCAAAAAAACATCATTTAGGGCCTCAAAACGACTCCAGAAGTTTAGGACCCGAAAACTACCAAAAAATAGTAAATTGTGCTACAATTAACGAAACTGAAAAACTAAAAGAAACAATGGTAGGGGTCCAAGTGGAATAGGCAGGTGGCCACCAATATCCTCCTGGATCAAGTGTAAATTATGGAAGTGATGAAATGGAGCAGAAGGGAATGGAATGAATCGAATGGTAGAGCGA
Source organism: Pseudotsuga menziesii (assembly GCA_001517045.1). Classification (NCBI taxonomy): domain Eukaryota; kingdom Viridiplantae; phylum Streptophyta; class Pinopsida; order Pinales; family Pinaceae; genus Pseudotsuga; species Pseudotsuga menziesii. The sequence goes on from LPNX010634087.1 coordinate 651,913, forward strand.
ACAAGGAAATGTATAGGCATATCATGGTGTTGGTGAATGAGGATGATGAATATAATGTCGTCTTAAAAATATTATTGGCATGTAGCAATGGGAATTGACTTTGGAAACATTGGTATTTGTAGTGTTTGCACATCAATCTCTACATTTTTTATGTGCTCAATCCATTTGCAAATTGAGAAAAAGTCCTCAAAAATCACTCATGCATATATTAACCTTCTATCTTCTGAGGACCTGTAAAAACCTAGCACTTTCCTGCAGTAAAACATGAGATCATGGAAGAAGTGAGGTGATCACTCTCTATTCATCCAATACTTATGAAAAAAATAGCAATCAATTACTTATAAAAACATATCCAAAATGAATGTAGAAAATTCAATTTATACTTGTGGGAGAGTGATGGCCAATTAGAATCACTAATAGTGTTTTGATCATAAATTCTTTGTTCCTTGTCCAATTTGAGTGATTACAAAGCTAAAGGAAATTAAATTTATAGGTGTACTTCCATTAGAAACATGTTTTAAAAATTCTATAATATGATATGTCAAAAATTCTTAGTAACAACCTCTAGGACAAGGTGTTTTTTGAATTCCGGTCTAGACCAATAGTCACAGTTTTAGAAATAAATTGTTTGTTTGATGATGGATTGATGTGATTCCAATTGCATGTGAAAGTATATTCATGTAGGGATATCCAATAAAAATATGTTTTGAATCCAATAAGAATGCATGGATCAAATAGGCCAATGAACAGTATAGAAAACCGAGTTTTAAAAATGTTGATTTGTGATAGCCAGTCGGTATGTTGGTCATAAAATCATCGTACAATATCGTAATTGAGTGATTAAAATTGAGTTGTAAACTCCATCTGCATATCTTGTACCTATAATATGTGCAGGCCTTGTGTGGACTTGTTGTATTCGTGCACAATCTTTTTGCAGTGGGGTAGGTGAGGTAGAACATGAAAGAAATGTAGAAAAATTTTGCAGTTCAACACTATAAGCATACTGTACTACTTTAGTATTGTTAGGGTGGAGGGTGGATTGGACAGGAAATTGTGTTGGATACCAAGGAGTTTGATGAGAAGATAGATGTGGCCAATGTAGAGGATTTGTTTATGAGGCTGATCTTGAAGGACCAAGTTGTGTTGCAGCACGAGGGAGAGTGGCCATGTGATCATAAGATAGGAATTTCCAACCATGTGGATAAGATAGGTAAGAGTTAAATTGAGGCTGCAACAGCTGCCATGGTGGAGTATTATTTAATGATTGAGTATGAGAGTAAAGAAATTGAGGGATAGAGTTTTGAACCATACATGTAGGCCATGGTTTCCATGACTGTTGCAATAAATTTGTTGCAACTCCTAGATCTCTTTGATATGTTTCTTTCATCTAAGGTAAGGAGGGGTAGCAATCCGTGAAATGCTTCAAGTTGCATATGCCACAAATTGTGAGACTATCCAAAGGACAATCCATTACAATATGTTTTTGTTGGCACCGAGGAAAAACTATTTGTTCAAATTCCTCATGCTTTCCCTTAACTTGCAAAACAAAAAATTGTGAATTTAGTAAACCATTGATATCAACAATAAAAAATTTCAAATAAATTATTGATTTCAGCTCCTAAAACTTTTGTTTTGTAGCAACTTTCAAAAATATAGAGGAAAGTTCTTTATAATTCTTACCAATCTTATATCTCCCTCTTGAATACCTCATACATAACTCACAAACATCATCATATGATAGCTTAAATGCATCACCTGTTCCCAACAGATTTTAAGATTTCTAAATATTCATCTTGGATTCCTTTAAGCATGAGTGTTTTCAAGGTCTCTTTCCCTAGCTTCCTTTGTCTGGATATTTGGAGGTTGTATTGAAAGCGTTCCATGTATTCCTACAAACTCTCTTCTTCTCCTTGTGTCATTCCAAATATTTCTTCATTGACCCTGCAATAATATTGGTACCTTTTCAAGAATACATGTTTCATGTCTTCCCAAGTTTGTATGCAATTCCCACCGAGGCTCATGAGCCACTAGAGAGCTGCTCCTTTTAGTGTAAGGGGAAACATATTCAACTTTTGATCATTAGTACAATAATATCCTCTACAAATTAATTCAAATAAAAATTAAAATACATCAGGGTCTTCATTTTCCAAACCGTGAAAATTTGGTAGAACATGTGGGGGAATGCTTATATTTGGTGCCACTACTTTTGAATATCTAATAGAAAATTCAAAGGTAACAATTTCTTCATCTTTCTTACCTTCCATCTCTTCGTTAGTTTCTTCATGTGTTATTTTGAAGCTCCTTATTTGAATGTTCGGATCAACTTGTTAGTAGAATGGGTGGTGCTTACAACACCATTAAGGGGAATGATAATATTTACACACCAAAATTTGAGAATAAAATAAAATTGAATGCAAAGAAAGAAAATACACACTCAACGAAAATTCAATCAATTGAAAGTAATCATGCAACCTACATGCCATGACCCTTATGAGGTCGATCACATTTCATTTTGTCGAACAATGTGTAGCTCTTCACTACGTCTTACCACCTTGCACCTTAGGATCATGAACGCGTCTACCATGATCTACTTTAATAATGCATCTAAAAAACAATGTCATATGTACTTTTGTACTATTGATAACTTCCCCAACAATGAAACCAAAATGTTGGGAATTTAATTGTCTAATTAAATAAACAACTAAAACTCCCAGAACATAAATTGTCAACCCAAGAAAGTCTTTTATTTCAAAGCTATCGTTCAATATCTATGCAAGCATAATTTCTACCTGATATTGTTGATCTATTGGAATGAAATCGAAACTCTTTGTAAACTATATCACATATTATTGAAAAATAAAACAAACCTTAAACCTATTCATAAAACCATATTGTAAATCTAAAAAAAAATCAACTCTTACAAAGCAAGATCTAATTACATAAATATGAAAGAAAGCGGCTATGTTGGTAAATGATCTATCAAAACAAATTAACATGAATAACAACAATGATAAATCTAACAATGAATAAAATCAAGAACTAAATGATAAACAAATTCACACACTTACAATCAGCACTACCATCTTCTTCTCAGGGAAGAGGACCCTTCCTCCACTGAGCGGAGCTATATCTCCGCAATGAACGTCTACAACTCCATAATTAAGAAACTACCAGCATGTATTATAAGAATGAAATTATTACAACAGAGTATGGATCAAATTCTACAACATAACATTGCTTACTCTCCCCCCCTTTCTCCATGATATTGATTACATATTTATACATAAAAAAACATTCATGAGGATGAGAAACTGAATTCCCAACTTGGAACCTGTTTTAAAAAATTTGTTAATTTGAAAACCGACCATAACTGCAAATCTGTGCAAATATACTATCAAATAACCATTCATATTTCTCAACCCATGGAATTTTGGGATATTTTCTCACAAGTCAAGTAATTGAGTCTATTAAGCACAAGACCCATGTTTTGGATTTTCTCTATTCTTCTCCATATTCCCGCAAATTGAAACACAAATCAATGTGTTCTTATCTGGCACTCGTTTTTGGTTGAGGTCGTTTGATCATGAGATGGAAGCTTCCATGTTGGACATGTGTATGAATTCAATATCACAAATCCACATAATCAATCTTAGGAATGAAATCATGTTGTGAACTTCCATGTGGACGTGTGCTAGCATGTCAACTTTAGAGACTTGAACCATGACCGATGATGCTGCTTATATGAAAAATCACTTGGCAACCCATCATCAACAAATTTATGCATAATAGTCTTCAATTCATCAAAAATAAAGGGAAATAATCATTATTAACCACTAAAGCATCAATGGGAGTAATATGGCATTTTACAAGCAGTTACAACAAATAGATGGAAAATGGGATGATTAATGGGTAATAATAGGAATAAGAGGGATGAAATAAATGTCGATAGGTGATGGAAATAGGGACAATTCTGTGACCCAACACTTACCCACCAAAATAAATAGATTCTCTAATTGCCCACCAACTAATGAATATATTTTTCTTGTCGTTCTATAAGAATCTCTCCTTGGTGGATTTTATTTCTAGGGTTTGGGATGGTTCTCCATCTTCCCTACTTTTCTGCTTGCATTCTCAACTGATCAAATCCTTACTTACTCTGATGATTGGTAACCTACTACATTAAGAACCAATTTAACCAACATGATTCCAACCTATATCATAAACCAAGCCTCCTTCCCTGTCTCATCTACCTAGTTTTCTTATTTTTCCAAAAAACATTCTCCTAGATAAAAGGTGGTTGGTATAGCATGCAAATCCCCTACCACCATATTGTAGATGAAAACCAATGTGGTGGATCTTCCTCACCCTTCCCTCTAGCCATTCCTCCTATTGGATAAGTACCATTCCTCCTTTTGGATAAGTAGGAAAAGAAAGTGTGCTTCACAAGGAAAAACTACCTTCCTGCATTGGCCTACCCCAAAGTAGTCAAAGTTCGATTCTCGTCCTTACCTTACAAGGTTTGGATCAATCTTTTAAGATCAATGCAGATGCTACCGAATATGTCATTGGTGCATTCCTCACTTAGCATGGCCATCCAGTGTAATATCACAGTGAGATACTTTAAGATACAGTCCATAAGTAACCCACCTATGAAGAGGAAATGTACTCCATTATCCAATCTTGTCGCCAAGGGAAGCATTACATCCTTGGAAAAGAAAAAGTCATCCACACTCATCAAAAGCTCTTGTGGTTCATGCAAACCCGAGGAAACTTACAAAATGATTTCCATGAGAAGTGGTAAACTTACTTGCAACAGTTCCACTTGAACATAAAATATATGATGGGAAACACCAATCAAATAGTCGATTGCCTCATTCGACCTCCAGTACCATCAGTAACTATGGTTCTCAAATTTTGTAGCCACAATAACTCTGTGTGGACTTAACTATATGATAGTGATATGAGTTCACTCCCATCTATCAAGCCTTATGCTTAGGTACATTAGTGGTATACTTTCATCTTCAGGAATGATTTCTATGCCACCTAGGCCATCTCTGTATTCCTTCAAGAGAGAGTTCAAAGATGATTTGGGAAGTGGACTGCAGTTGGGTGTACGGGCACTTTGGTACTGAGAAGAGAGTGGTAGTATTGCAAAAGTATATATTGGCCCAAAATCCGATAAGATGTTGGTCGATATATCATATCCTGCACTTCCTGTGCCATCGTGAAACCAACCATAAAAAATAGGCATTGTATACCCTCCTTCCCACTCTGAATGGACCATGGGAATTCATCTCCATGGATTACATGTCAGGAATACCTTCAACTAAGCATGGTAATGACTATGTGTTTGTGGTCATGGATCGCTTCTCTAAGACAGCCATTCTAATAGCTTGCAAGAAGAGCATCTCTGTCAAAGCCACTGCTAGGCTCTTCTTAAAGTGTGTTTGGGTTCATTGGGCTGCCATGGAATATCGTTTCATATCAATACAGCAGGTTCCTAAGCACTTTATGGTCTATTCTATGGTCATTTATGGATACCAAGCTCACCAAATCAACTTCCTTCCACCCCCAGACCGATGGACAAACATATGTAGTCAACCAGATGATTGTGCATATTCTAAGAATGTACAATTCTAAACATGCCCACACATGGGATGAGAGGCTTCCTTCTATTAATCAAAGCTATAACATATCTCTTCATAGCCCTAATTGATGTAGTTCTTCCCCTTGCATCCACATAGGAGGAATATACCCATACTCAAGCTGAGGCTGATAAGGACACTGTAATTGTTGAACGAATCTAACACATCCTCCAATAGGTCCATGACATTTTGGAAAAGAACAATACTAACTATAAGCAATGATATGACCAACATCAAGTTTCACACTAGTTCTAAGTGGGGGATAAGGTTTGGTTGAATTTGTAGAAAGAGAGGCTCACAGGACCCCATCACAAGCTTCATCCACTTCGATATGGGGCATACACCATCACCAAGGAAATTGGTGAAAATGTATTTGAATTAAGCATTCCTACATTCCTTGGCCTGCACCCAGTATCCAATGTGGAGCTCATTCGACCAAATTTTGCACCATTGTTGGACACCTAGGAGGTGGTAGAATAATTGACACCTACAGAGCTTGATACTGACTGCATGGAATAAGAAAATATTGATCATATCATGGGCATAGAGGTTAATGGCAGCCTCTAGTATAAGATCCAACTATATCGAGTTGTAAAAGCAAGGCATCTCCTCCACCAAGGCAAGCCGCTCACTAGGAGTCAAGTTCGATAGAAGTTTCCCCAGTTGATGTGTGCACTCAATTAAATGGAGACCATTCCTTTGTAAGTGGGGAGGATCGATCCATATGGGTATAGGTGGCCACCCACCTTTTCCACTGGCTCAAAATAGTTTTCCATTTTTGAATTTTTCTTGTAATTTTCTACTATTTTTCGTGTCCCAAACTTTTCAGGTCGTTTTAAGGCCATAAACAACATTTTTTGGTGATTCAAGTGGCCAAATGGTTTCCAAAGATATTCATTTGGCCCCTTTCAAAAGTTGTAAAGTGCTTATAGACCTTTCCAATGGGCTATCGAGCGCCCCAAATGGAGATAGTATGCAAAATTTATGACCTCGAGAAGTTGATTGTTCAACTAACCATCTTGGGGCCATAAAATTTATGATGATTCATTTCCTAGGGTTAGGTTTAGGGTTTCTTCCTCTCCAAAGCATTATGATAAAATTCCCTTAATCCTCCTTTCGTATTCAACTTGTCAGGAGTGAGCGTAGCCACCACATCTCTTCTCAAAGATACAGTTACTGCCATTCTAGCTACTTTTGTTTTACAATTTCTTCTGTTTCATTCATTTAATAGAATTTGAGTTTACAGTATCATTGTGTTTATTGTCATATATATGTGTATGCAAATATATATATGCTCTTTCATTTTGTTCTCACATAAATATGGATCATTAGTATCGGAACCTTATGCTCTTGTGGTTTCTCAATGCATGTCCCCAGCGAGCTTTGAATATCGAGAGTTTGACCTAAAACTAGTTGAACTTGGTGAAAATAATTCTTGTTGTCCCATGGAGCCTCACATGTCTGGAGAAGAAAATACAGATGACGAAGTAGGATATCCTATTAAACTGTTTCTCAAGGAATCCCTTGCGCAATAGAGGAACTATATGATATGTAAATTTTCCTAGATCCTTTGAAAAATGATGACACTGACGGGTGCACCTTCAATGAGCACTCGTTTCGAGGGTGGGATCCCTTCAAGGTAGAAGTTAAATTTTAAATCCCCTTACTTGAAGGAATCATAAATGTAGATTCTTTTTAAAAATGGTTGAGTATGTTAGAGGGTTACTTCTTTGTTCAATTTTTTTCCGAAAGTGAAAAGATCACCTTCGTGTTCCTTAAGTCCCTCCCCCATATCAAATACTGATTAGACGGGTACTACGATATCCATGCGAGGGATGAATCTGAAATATTCAATACATAACCCACTTGGGTATCTTTTTTCGATGTTGTCAAAGTGGAATTCTACCATGTCAGAAACTATGATGACCAATACACCCAGTGGATGACATTTCTCTAGGAAAGAGACCAAACAATGTTGGTATTGAAATATACCAATATATTCCATATGTTGTGCTCAAATATGGGTATTAGAGACTCCAAATGAAACTTGGTTTCAAAGTACCATAGTGGCCTGCATAGGTACATTTAGTCAGAGATGGATTTCCTAGACATATCATCACTAGGAGAAACTTACTGATATGCTATCAAGATTGAACAAAAGTTTATGCAGAAGAATAAGCGGGATTTTGGGTTTGCATATCAGCAGCAAAATCCAGGAAAAAGTGGCCCTAATTCACAACCCAAAGGACATATAAAGGACTTCCAAAGTCCCTACAACTAGTCCAAGATGCAGGAAAAGAAGGGTAATGGTAAATCGAAGAAGGACATCGGCACGTGGTGCGAGTTCCACGAAAGCCCCTTGCACAACACTAATGAATTCTGCCCAAAACAATCATTGTTGGCTGAGACAAAATACCCAAATCTAGACTCCCTAAGGCACTGATGTAGAGAAAGAAAGGGAAAAGAAGATCATTAACGTAGAACCTAGTGCCACCATCACAATCGCAAAGATCCAAGCATAAGAGCAAGAGCAGCCAGAGGAAGGGGAACACCTCTTCCATTCATAGCTATGGGTGCAGGGGTTCTACTACATTTCATTGCTGACAGTGGTAACCAAGAGAACCTAATCTTGGTAGAGGCCATCAAAATATTTAAGCTTACAACAGTTTCACATCCCTGAACCCTAGAACATCGGTTGACTGATCCAATAACAAGACATCCACGTCAGTGAACAGTTCTACCTCTCCTATGGTATTAAGCGCTTTAAAGATGAGGTAATGTGTGATGTTCCCTCACTTAAAGTTTGTGATGTTCTTTTAGTACAACCATATATGTGGAAAACTCATGATATGTATGATTCTATACCTTATAGTGTCATTATTACTTTAGGAAGTAAAATCTACAAGATACCAAAGACACTTCCTGCTATTGTAGTGTCTCTCATCACATCAAAGCAGTATAGAAAGGTAATATCATAAACAAGGAAATTCATACCCTTAATGGTTTTCTCTAAGGGTGAATGAAAGATCACAACAACATCCACCACTTCCACACATAACCCCTCTACACAACAGAAACATGTGGACAAGATAGTGGAAGCATACAAAGACATCTTTACCACACCTATCAGGATTCCAATACATTTCTAGGTCAAACATTCCATATATTTGATCCATGGTGTGACTTTACCTTATGGGTTAGTATACAGGCATTCACTCATGGAGAATGAAGAAATCAAACACCTGGTTCAATATTTAATCCAAAAGGAGAACATTTGACCCAGATCCTCACCTTGTGGGATCCCAATTGTGTTGGTACATAAGAAAGATGGGAGATGGCTACTATGTATTGATGACTAACATCTAAACAAGTTCATGGTATGAAATTGGTATCCAATTCTCTAGATCGACGACCTCCTTGACCAGCTCAAGGAGGCCAAGTATTTCAGCATGATTGACCTCAAGTATGGCTATCGACCAGCTCAAGGAGGCCAAGTATTTCAGCATGATTGACCTCAATTCTGGATATCATTAAGTTTCAATTGAGCAAGTTGATGTATGGAATACTACCTTCAAATATTGGGAAGTCCTTGATTGGTTGGTCATGTCTTTAGGCTTGACTAATGCTCTAGCAACCTTCATGAGGATGATGGATGACATTCTACAGCCATTCACCAATTCCTTTGTGGTTGTATATCTAGATTATATCCTCATCTATGGTAGAACATGGAAAGAACATTTGTAGCATATCCACCAGGTCCTCAGCACCCTGCAACAACACAAGTTATATGCCAATCTAGAGAAGTGATAATTTTGCATGGAAAGGGTTTAGTATATGGTATACATCATAGACACACATGGTGTTCATGTAGATCCATCCAAGATCCAATCCATTCACATAGCTTGGAATCTTCCTAGGGCTTGCAAATGTCTATCACAAATTTGTGTTGGGATTCTATAATATTTCTTGGTCCCTTAGACAGGTGACCAAAGGTGGTTCTAAGGCTAATTTCATCTGGTCCAAGACACAACAACACACATTTGAGGAGTTGAAGCAGGGATTATGTTTGACGCTTGTCTTTATCTTACCAGGTCTACAACAACCCTTTAAGATTGAGACAAATGCTTTGGACTACCTCATTGGTGTGGTTCTCACTCAGCATGGCCATCCAGTGGAATATCACAGTGAGACTTTCAGATACACTATGTAAGTACCCCACCTATGACCAGGAAATATACTCCATTTTTCGGCCCTTCCACCAATGGAAGCATTGTATCCTTGGAAAAGAAACACTCATCCACACTAATCACAAGCCCTTGCAGTTCATGCAAACCCAAGGAAAGTTACAGAATGACTGCCATCAGAAATGGTCCATGTGAGGACCCTGCAGCAAATAATTAATCAAAATACAAGATGTAGCAGCAGAACTCAAAATCACTTTTATATTAATCGCAGGCCACTTCGAGGGGGCAACCTCCTTTGAGCAAGCTCAATACAAAATAACTTCACGGTGCCTTCCTTGGCCTCAACACACACTTATATACTAAAAATAGGCACCAATACTATGGGTCAAAACCATGGGCCAATATAAACTATGGATCAAAACCATGCGCCAATACTATGGTTCAAAACCATGGGCCAATATAAACTATGGATCAACAAATACTACAGGCGGCTTACAAAGCATATGCGCCCAACAAAAATAACACAAACTATGGATCAACAATTACTATGGGATGACTTACAAAGCATATGCATCCAACAACAATATACTAACACAGTAAAGAGAAGGATTGACATGGGTTCCTAACATCCCCTCCCCCTTAGAAAAAGCTTTGTCCTCAAAGCTTTAGATGTAGAAATTGTCGTTGAATCTGAAGGAGTGGTTCCCACGTAGCATCCTCGGGCTGCATTCCATGCCATTGAATTAAGACCTATGTGATAGAGCGAGAGAGAAGCTGACGAGTGCGCTTATTGAGGACAGCCTCCGGTGCCAAAAAGATGGATCCTTCATTATCCAGTTCTGGTAAAATAGTTTGGCCTTTGATGTTGGTGCCAAGAACTTTCTTCAGACAAGAGACATGAAATACTGCATGAATGCGGGAAGAAGGCGGAAGTTCCAATTTCTAAGCAACAGACCCAATCTTCTGAAGAATTCTATATGGCCCATAGAACTTTGGAGCGAGCTTATAACGCCCTTTGAGTTTTAGTGAGGATTGCTTGTAAGGATGGAGACGAAGAAAAACCATATCACCGGCTTCAAAAGTGCGCTCAGAATGGTGCCAATCAGCTTGTTGCTTCATGTTATTTCTTGCCATGTGAATATTTTCATGCAAAATGCGAAGAACCTCATCGCAGTTTCGAAGGACCGCGTCAACTTCCTAAACTGGAGAACTGCTGGGGGTGTAAGGCAGAAGAACTGGCGGTGCCTAACCATAAACTGCTTCATATGGAGTCATTTTAGAGGAAGTGTGGTAAGAGGTATTGTACCACCATTCAGCAAGAGGGAGCCACTTTGCCCACTGATTTTGTTGCTCAGAGGAGAAGCAACGAAGATAAGTTTCCAAGCATTTATTGATAATTCCAATCTGACCATCCATTTGTGGGTGATAACCTGAACTCATCTGCAGTTTGGTGCCAGTGTGGTGAAAGATTTCTATCCAAAAATGACTGGTGAAAGTCGCATCACGATCCGAGACAATAGAAGAAGGCATTCCATGAAGACGAAAGATCTGGGCCAGGAAAACTTGAGCAACGGAGGAGGTTGTATATGGATGGCTAAGAGCACAAAAATGACTATATTTGGAGAAGCGATCAACCACAACCAAAATCATAGTCTTCCCTCCATATTTAGGGATCCCTTCAATGAAATCCATAGAAATATCTGTCCATATCCGGGTAGGTATGGGCAAGGGTTAGAGCAATCCCGGAAGGGGTGTTGTTTCACCCTTATTGCGCTGGCAGGTATCACATTCAACCACCATCTGTTGAATTGTCCTTTTCATGCCCTACCAAAAGAAGTTGTGCCGTGCCCGTTCATACGTTTTGAGAAAACCAGAGTGCCCAGCTGACGGAGAAGCATGGAATTCATAGAAGATAGCTTGTTGAAGAGTTGTGTTCTGGGGAAGCACCAGACGACCCTTGTATCTCAGTGAAGCACCATCCCAAGAGTAATGTGGGACAATAGAAGGGTTGTTGTCCAAGCGTTGGACGATTTGAGATAATGAAGAGTCATTGACATAACCCTGTTGAACCGATTGCAACCAATTTGGAACAGGCATAGAAATAGCGGAAAGAGAACCTTGGTCATCAAATGTGCGAGAAAGGGCATCCGCCACAATATTGTCCTTACCCTTCTGATAAGTGATCTCATAGTCATAACCCATGAGGTTGCTAACCCATTTCTGTTGTGCTGGGGAGGATACACACTGTTCTAGGAAATATTTTAGACTCTAGTGATCAGTCTTGATGCAGAAATGATTCCCTAAGAGGTAGGGTCACCACTTTTGTACTGCATGCAAAATAGCCATCATTTCCTTCTCATATGTAGAGGCATCTAAATTCTTACCATAAAGGGCTTTGCTAGTGAACGCAATGGGGTGTTCATCTTGAAGGAGAACAGCACCAAGTCCATTGCCGCAAGCATCACTCTCAATAGTGAAGGGCCTGATGTTGGGAGGAATGCGTCTAGGAAGGAGCTAAATACGATGGTCCTCTGGTCATGAAGGTGGAAGTCCCACTGGTTCAGCAAAAACACCTGTATATCGATCCAGAATTTGTTGGAGATCCAAAGGAGTAGTGGGGGCCGCTGATGGTTGCATTTGAATGGAATGGAGCTGAGCGATGACACCATGGGAACTCTTCTTAAGGAGTTTTTCCATGCGATGTGAACTGATGATGCTGAGAGACCCTGGTTGTAATCCTTTCAATGTGTGTTTGTGTCCATCGGGGGAGAACTGCATCCAAAGTTCAGCAAAATCCCATAATATGGGGCCAAGTGTGCGCAGTCATTGAGCGCCCAAAACCACATCACATCCGCCTAAGGTCAAGGAAAACATGTCAGAGCGGAGGTTATAATCTCCCATAGAGATACGCACATTATGGCACTTCCCTTTGCAAGGTAAGGTGCCCCCATTGGCAACCATGACTTCAAAGTTGGAGCAAGGATGGATAAAACAATCAGCTTGTTTGGCGATCCGAGGGTCAATGAAATTATGAGTGCTTCCAGAATCAATGAGTATTATAAGAGGAAGCTTCTTGAAGTAACCGCGTACCCGCATTGTTTGGGGGGCCGTGACTCTAGCTAAAGCATGGAGGGATAGCTCGGGCTGTTCATCTGGAGATGGAGGGTCAGTAGGCGGCTCCTGAATGTCAACCGAAGCATCCATTGTATCGGGAGCTTCTTCACCAATTTCAGAGGCAGGTGGAGAATCCACATCCAAGAGATAGAGCTTTTGTTGAACACATCGATGTCCCCGATTAAATTTCTCATCACAATTATAAAAAATCCCTTTTTCTCTGTGTGCCTACATCTCTGTTTCAAACAAATGCTTGATTGGAGGTGAGTGAAGAGCTGGCGGAATGGGAGGTCGTTGAGAACCCATATTTCGAAAGGAAACAAAAGAGGATTTGGAGCACTGTTGGGCTGCCAGCTTGTCTTCTGCCAACTTAGCCAACCCCAGGGCTTCCATCATTGTGTTGGGACTGAACATTTT
>LPNX010634087.1:665659-718582 GCA_001517045.1 Pseudotsuga menziesii
ATATGTAGAATGGAATTGCAGAGGTGTCAGTGAAGTTTTAGGGAAAACAGAGTTGAAATGGATCTGCAACGACGCGGAACTGACCGGCAACAGTTTTGGACAGAGGAAATCTGCGATTGTGCAACTGAAAATAGATATGGACCCCAGGTATGTGCGGCTTCCTATCGGTTCAAGGGATTCACTCGGCCACCAATGTTATCTGACGGCTTGCGTATTGGGGCAATACCCCTCACTCCATGGCTCAGGTAAAACTGATAACTGCTTGGCCACAAACGACAGCTCTTGGTTTACCTCACGGGTGGGAACTAGTCAATCAGGTAGGGGTCGCTGCCCTTTTCGTTGGCAGGTCCTCTCAATGGGCCAGCTACTTCAGGGTTCCTATGGTACTCCTCACAATGATTTTTAGGGCTTATTCCCAAGTACTTCCCACAGTTAAGCGGATAGGGATTATTCCCAGATCCGAACTTGCAACAGAAGCAAAAAAAAAAAATTGGGCAGAAATTTCACCCAACGAGCCCAAGAAAGTGATCTGATACCAGATGTGAGGACCCTGCAGCAAATAATTAATCAAAATATGAGATATAGCAGCAGAACTCAAAATCACTTTTATATTAATCGCAGGCCACTTCGAGGGGGCAACCTCCTTTGAGCAAGCTCAATACAAAATAACTTCACGGTGCCTTCCTTGGCCTCAACACACACTTATATACTAAAAATAGGCGCCAATACTATGGGTCAAAACCATGGGCCAATATAAACTATGGATCAACAAATACTACAGGCGGCTTACAAAGCATATGCACCCAACAACAATAACACAAACTATGGATCAACAATTACTATGGGACGACTTACAAAGCATATGCGTCCAACAACAATATACTAACACGGTAAAGAGAAGGATTGACATGGGTTCCTAACAGTCCACTTACTTGTAGTAGTTCCACCTAAACATTAAATATAAGAAGGGAAGCACCAATCGAGTCGTAAATTTCCTCAATCGACCTCCAGTAGTAGCATTAACCATGGTGCTCAACTCTTACAGCCACGAGACCTATGGGTGGTCTCAACTATATGATAGTGATCATGAGTTTGCTCCCATCTATCAAGCCTTATGTGCAGGTACATAAGTGACAAACTTTCATCTTCAGGAAGAATCACTATGCCACCTGGGTCACCTCTGTGTTCCTTTAAGTGAGCATGCGAAGATGATTTTGGAAATGTATTACAGTTAGTTGGAAGGGAACTTTGGAACTAAGAAGACAGTTCCAGTCTTACAGAATTATTTTTATTGGCCCAAAATCTGACAAGATGTAGGTGGATATATCATATCCTGCACTTCCTACATCATTGCAAAACTAGCTGTCAAATAGCAAGGATTACACAACCCCCTTCCCACTCCGACTAGGCCATGGGAATCCATCTCCATGGATTACATGTCGGGACTGCCTTCAACTAATCATGGTAATGACTTTGTGTTTGTGTTCGTGGATCACTTCTCTAATATGGATATTCTAATAGCTTTCAATAAGAGCAGCTCTGTCGTAGCCACTACTAAGCTCTTCTTCGAGCATGTTTGGGTTCAGTTTGGTCTACCACAAAATATCATTTCATAGCAGGACAGCAGGTACCTAAGCACTTTATGTTCTAGTATATGGTCATCGATGCATACTAAGCTCACCAAATCGAATTCCTTCCACCCCAAGACCGATGGAAAAACAAAGGTAATCAACTGGATGATTGTGCATATTGAGAATGTACAATTATAAACATCCCCACACATGGGATGAGAGCCTTCCTTATGTTCAACATGTCTATAATAGATCTCTTCATAACTCTACCAGTCACAACCCTTTTTATGTGTGTCTAGGTTTCCAACCAATCGCCCCAATTGATGTAGCTCTTCCCCTTGCATCCACACCGGAGAAATCTTCCCATGCTCAGGATGAGGCCTATAAGGTCACCAAATTTGTTGAATGAATCCAACACATCTTCCAATAGGTCCATGACATTTTGGAAAATCCCAATACTAAGTACAAGCATCGACATGACCAGAATTGGGTTCCACACAAGTTCCAAGTGGGGGATAAGGTTTGGTTTCATTTGCAAAAAGAGAGGCTTGCAGGACCCACCTATTCCACTAGCTCAAAATAGTTTTCAATTTTGGAAAATTTCATTTATTTATCTATGGTTTTCTAGGTCCCAAACTTCTGGGGCCGTTTTGAGACCCTAAACAATGATTTTTGGTGATTCAATGGAACAATTGGGCACCAATGTCATCCATTTGTCCCTTAAATAAAGTTTTAAAGATAGGATAGACCTTTTCAATGGGATATCAAGCACCCCAAATGAACATTGTATGAAAAATTTATGACCCTGAGAAGTTGACTGTTCAACTAACCACCTTGGGGCCACAAACTTTATGACAATTCATCTCCTAGGGTTAAGTTTATGGTTTCTTCCTCTCCAAGGATTTATGATAAAAATACATTTGGCCTCCTTTTGTATTAAACTTTTCATGAGTGAGAGTAGCTGCCACATCTCTTCTCAAAGCTAAAGATGCCATCACTCCAATTGCTTTTGTTTTACAATTTGTTATGTTTCATTCATTTAATAGAATCTAAGTTTATTGTACCACTATCTTTACTACCATATATCTGTGTACGTGACTATATATATTCTCTTTCATTTTGTTCCCACATAAATCCGTACAAATTGGAAGTATCCCTCCTCTCCCCCTCGATCCAAGAACCAACTCACTATAATTCTAAATTGTGTTCTCTCCCAATTCAAGTGTAGCATATTTGAAAGATCACCCCCGTGTGGGCACTTAATGGACCTTTGCCCCGCATACCTTCTACATTTATGTACCATCTAGTGACACATTTTATACAATGAAAACCAATGCATGGGAAATTACATGGGATTAGGTGCATTATGGAAGCCATCATCAAATCAGTTAACCTTCCTTAAATAAAACAAACCCTTTTTTCCCAAATGGACCGCATGATTAATAAATGTTCCTGCCTTATAATTATGAATCTGGCGGATGTGTAACAACATGTCCTCCTTCATTTTTTTTTCAAAATAACAAATATACATTGTTGAATATGCCCAACACTAGAGTTCAATTGACATATCTTCCTTCAAGATTGAGAGATAACAAGAGAGTAATCCTTAAGAGCCAAAACATTTTTTAAGGCCATAGAAACAAAAATTTCCAGTCCCATATAAAGAGCATAATGTTCGAAAAAATATTTTTCATTGCTCCCAAATCCTAAGTGAACATTTTCATATTGTTTCTATATGGATCGAAGAGGATTCCCCCCCTCACCTATCATCCCATGATTCCCTTTATTTGCTCCATCAAAAACAATTTATGACAATGTTGCTTTGCTGACTAATTTTGAAACTCCTTAGGATTCATATCAAATTTCCAAGAGGGGATCTTAGAGGTACGAGGAATGATACTTTTGGATTGAAGGTAGGTCCCATAAAAATTTAGAACCCATGCTCACTCATACTCCAGTAGCGGATCAGACTTGCACCAAACAAATCCCTTGGAGGAAAGTACTTCAAGAAAGAGAGACGTAGCTTGTGAAACACATTTGACTATGAATATTTATCTTTTTATCAAATATGCATTTATTTCTAGTAGACCATATTTTCCTATGGACGTAATTTGGCAAGACATTCCAAAGTCGAGCAAGGGAAGGTTTGCTAATTAGAGATCCATGAAATAAATCTCCATTTCAAGAAGTACCCATTCCGCTAGGAAGGAAGAATAAAAGAATTAGTAAATGCATTGCAAATATCCCCCGAACATACATGAGCATAGTCACACTAAAAAAGGATATGATGAGTACTTTCCTCAACATATTTTCATACGACACATCTAGACTAACCAAATATTTCACGATTTTTCAATTTCATAGTAGAAATTTTTTTCCCATGCACTTTGAGATGCATTCACCTTAGGAATTCCAAACCTGCCTCCAAAGATGAGAGTAAGGGGGTCACTAGATACTACACATCATATGACCATATCCTTATTTCACATTATATTGACCTGCAATCCCCCAACCTTTGATATCAATTTAACAAAGATTAATTGGAGCATCCCTGTTATATATATAATAATAATAATTGCAAACTTAAGATAAATAAAAAAATGATACATATCAATAATGAATTCTTTAAACCGAATAATAATGATAAATATTACATTACTAATCGATGTGACTTTACAAAAATTCATCTCATGTACCCAATAAAACATATATAATTGGGAAAATTCCTTGTAATAGAAATAATCATACAATTTTATAAAAATATATCTTTTTTTCCAATTCTCGTGTATTCTATTTTACTCTACATTGGTATTAGAGATCGGGTTTATGCCTGCTGCATGTTTGTCGTCATCAAGGGTCTGAATCGCTACCGACATTACCTCTACCACCATCATTTCTCCATCCACCACAGCTAATCCTGTACACCATCCGTACGTTTCTTCCTTGTTCGTCGATCGGCCTCCCTCTTCCACATCCTATCCATTCCACTGCCATCATGTGGTTCTCTACATGCCCATCCTTGCTTCTTCCATTCCACCATTAATCTCCCGCGACCACTCATCCTCACTTCCACGCACCAATCCATCCCTGCAATATCCTTACCTACGCGTTCAACACCACACCCTTCCTCTCCCTTACTGCTCCCACTATGTCCCATCCCTCCAACAACAACACACTCCAGCTCATCACCACCATTCCACTACATTTGGCTCCCCTTCAACACATTTCTCCAATAATTGAGCCTTTCCCCACCTCCTCATGCCCACAAAAACAAACACCAAACTGTTCAACATCTTGCACAGAATTCCAAAAAAAAAAATTTGTGGCTAGCTGGGAACAGACAGCCAGCAAAAATAAGTCAAGATTCAGTGTAGAGAAAAATCTAGTAGTCACCAAAATAGGAGATGTCAATGCTAGATTGGACCAACTTGACAAAAACGTATGCATAGCTTAAATTTGAAATCGAGAAAAATAATAACGCATCAACGCCGATTGTCACAAGACACAAGACAAATATAGATCAAGGAATCAATACGTTGAAAGTAGATCAAAAGAAACGTCAGGAGTATCTTGAAAGTTTCTTAGCCAGTTTGCCTTCCTTGATCCTATTTTATACCAATAACCCACCTCTATATCCTTTTAATACACCTAGCCTGGGCATGCCAAAAACAAATGATCATTAGGAAATTCCAAATTTTCAAGGGTTCCACCTTTTTAACCCACCTCTCAACAATCTAGTTCCACTAGCACATGGATACCAAATCAAGGTGAAATTGGAATTACCTAAGTTTGATGGCAACAAGAGGCAATGTATTGCATGGATTAATAAGGCAGAAGAATACTTTGACATCCATAAATACAGATCGACAGTGAAAAAATTAAATATCCAGTCATGTAGTTTGATGGTAATCCATATAATTAGTACATGTGGTGGAATGCTACAAGAAAGGTTTGGTATTTTAGTTGGAATAAATTTAAGGATGATCTTCTCAAATGATTTCAAGGTGTAATAGTGAAATACTTTTTTCCTAAGATCACTAGATTACAACAAAAAGGCAGTGTAGATGAGTACACCTATGAATAGGAAGCTTTAGCAAATCGTGCTCCAGAACTAAATGACCAATGACTGCAAATGTACATACATGGATTGAAGCCATACATTCAATATGATTTAGAGTTACATAACGTTTCTACCATGGAGAAGGAAAGACATAAGGCCAAGATTATCGAGAACAAGTTCAAAATATCTACTCCAGCTAGTTTAGATAAAAATTACTCAAAGAGGAAATTTCTTCAATCAACAAATATGGAATCTTCAAAATATAAGCCACTGCATCTAAGGGAAGGAGGAAACTCAGTTTGGAGGCTCAGAGGATGAAGGAAGGAAAGTGAAAATATTGTGGAGAGAAGTGGGATCCTAAGCATATATGTTCACAAAAGAGAAACCATCAAAATTTGTATGCCTGTGAGGCCGAAGAAGAATATTACTTTGAAAATGAAGATTCAAGTGAGGATGATACAAGAAATCAACATGACTACAACTGAGAAGTAGAATATGATACGCCAAAATTATCCTTATCCACCATTACATGGATATCCTAAGCTCAAACACTAAAGATGAAGGGACATATAAAAAACAACAATGTCTTAGTTCTCATAGATACAAGTAGTACCTATAACTTTATCATTGTAAATCTCGCTAAGAGGTTGAACCTATTCATATACCTCGTTCCTAACATGAAGGTTATGGTAGCATATGGTAAGAAGATTGAAAATGTCAAAAGGTGTCACAAGGTTAAATTATAAATGCAAGAGTATAATCTAGAATTTGACTTCTTTGTAGTTGGAGGAGTAGACATGGTTTTAGGAATTCAATTATTGCAAACATTGGGTACTTACTTCGCTAACCATCAACAACAATTTATCAAGTTCAAGTGGCTAGGGAAAAAATACAAATTGTACGGTTTCCAACCACTCGAAACACAATTGGTTACATCACATCAAATGGAAAGACTAATTTGAAAAGGAGAACTTGCTTACATAATTCAATGTCAAGAGATGGAGTTTCTATCATGTGAAGGGAATGAATCCAAACCACCACAAATCCAAGAGCTAATTCAAAAATACCACAAGGTGTTCCAAGAGCTTCCGATGGAGTTCCCACCAAACATGAAGGTTGAACACATAATTGAGGTGGAACTAGGGGTAAAACATGTCAATATCAAACCGTACAGATATCCACATCACCATAAAAAAAGATTGAAAGGTTAACCCAATATCTATTAAGATGTGGATTCATTTCAAAGATTAGAATCCCTTATGCAGCTCCAATAGTGTTAGTTGAAAAGAAGGATGGATCCTTCAGGTTGTGCATAGATTACAGAGGGATGAACAAGATAACAATCAAGAATAATTTACCTATCCCATTCATCGATGAGATGTTGGACGAATTTCATAGAGATAAGTATTTCTCAAAATTATATTTGAGATTAGGGTATTATCGAATCATGGTTAAATTAGAAGACATAGCAAAAAACTACCTTCCGTCCTCATGACAGCCATTATGAGTTCAAGGTAATTCCCTTCAGATTTACTAATGCTTTAACCACAATGAATGAATTATTCCATCCATATTTGAGAAAGTTTGCATTAGTATTTTTTTATGATATCCTCATATTTAGAAAAACTTGGAAAGAACATCTTTAACGCCTACATCAAGTACTCAACATTTTGGAGGAAAATCATTTCTATGCAAAAATGACAAAATGCACTTTTGGAAGAGAAAAAGTGGATTATCTTGGCCATATAATATCAAAGGAAAGAGTCAAGGTTTATCCAAGTAATATCAAGGCAATCATTGAATGGCCCAAACCAAATAACATCTCTGAACTAAGAGGATTTCTAAGATTGACAGGATATTACCAAAGGTTTGTGAAAAATTATTCCCATAAGACTACCCCCCTAACAAATCTATTAAAGAAAAATCCATTTCAATGGAATGAGGAAGTTTGAAGCATTAAAAAACATTATTCCATTAACTCCAGTATTAACAACGCCAAATTTCACAAAACCCTTCGTAGTTGAATGTGATGCTTTAGGATTCGGGATAGGAGCAGTCTTGATGCAAGAAGGCCATCCAACAACATTTGAAATCTAGAATCTCAATAAGAGAGAAAGTATGAAGTATAGATACATTAACGAAATTCTTTCCATTATACACGCTCTAGCGAAATGGCGACAATACCTTCTAGGCATAAAAATATTGATCAAAACATATCATAATAATCTTCAATATCTCTTACAACAAAAAACATTGTCAACTGAACAATAGAAATGGATAGAGAAAATTGCTACATTTGACATGGAGACATTGCATAAAAAGAGAAAAAGAAAATGTATTCGATGATGCCCTATCTTGAAAACATGAAGAAGTCCATGCTTATGCGATTTTGGTTGTAGTTCTAGAATGGTTGGATGAAATTCGAGGTGAATATGCCAAGGACATAGATACATGTGCCTTAATTAATGATCCTAATCGAAGCTTGAAATTCGAATAGAGGAAGGACATCCTCTAGTATAAAATAATAATCTACATAAGCCCAACATCAAGGTTTAAAACTAAGGTTATGATGGAATCCCATGATTCACTAGCTGCAGGACATGTAGGATTTTTCAAAACCTGCTACAATGCCAGGAAAACATTCTTTTGGAAGGGAATGTATAAATACATTCAAAAGTATGTAGTTGAGTGTGACACATGTC
This sequence comes from Pseudotsuga menziesii, assembly GCA_001517045.1. Taxonomy (NCBI): domain Eukaryota; kingdom Viridiplantae; phylum Streptophyta; class Pinopsida; order Pinales; family Pinaceae; genus Pseudotsuga; species Pseudotsuga menziesii. The sequence goes on from LPNX010634087.1 coordinate 673,993, forward strand.
AAAGAAACAAAATAAAAAATGTCATGACATCCAGGCTACTCCACCCGCTACACATTCCAAACCAGATGTGGGAGGAAATTTCCATGGATTTCATCAAAGGGTTACCCTTATCCGAAGGCAAGGACAAAATATTTGTGGTATTGGACCGATTAACTAAGTATGCACATTTTATGGGTATAAACAAAACTAACTCCTCTAAACAAATCGTTGAATTATTATGTAAGAATATTTACAAATTACATGGATTTCCAAAAGTCATCGTTAGCAATAGAGATGCCAAATTCAAAAGCAATTTTTGGAAGCCATTCTACAAACAAATTAAGATCACTCTTAACATGAGTTCACCTTACCATCCCCAGACAAATGGACAAACATAAGTTGTCAACAAATGTTTGGAAACCTATCTTGATATTTCCTTCACTGACAAGCAGAACAAATCATTACAATGGTTACATCTCACAGAATCGTGGTATAACTCTACATATCACACGTCAACCAAGATGACACCGTTTCAAGAATTGTATGGTTATAAACCGCACAAATGGAAAGAAATCATTCAAGGTGATGCAAAAGTACCTGCATTAAAAAGTCAACTCGAAGAAAACATAGAGTAATGTAAGTACTCAAGGATAATTTAATTATGGCACAAAATCATATGAAGCACCAAGCATATCAACATAGAACTGAAATAGAGTTTGAAGTAGGGTATCTGTAAGACTTCAGCCATACAAGCAATTGTCACTTAAGCAACAATCAAAGAATCAATTGGCCCCCAAGTTTTATGGACCATATCAAATCATCTGAAAGATTAACCAAGTAGCGCATGAATTGAAGTTACCATATAAGAGTCGAATTCACAACATTTTTCATGTTTTGAATATCAAAAAATTGTTGGGTCAACATCAATAAACTAAGACGACACTTCCTATCTTAGAAAAAGAAGGGAATCTTGTTTTAGAACTAGACGTTGTTATCGACAATCAGAGAAATATTAAGTTCTCAAATAATCAAAGAATACCTTATTAAGTGGAAAAATTGTCTAGAAGAAGATTCTTCATGGGAGACAAAGAATTTTTATCAACAATACCCATCATTACCTTGATTTGAGGATAAAACAACTTAAAAGAAGAAGGAAATGTTATATATATAATAATTGTAAACTTATGATAAATAAAAAAATGATATATATCAATAATGGATTCTTTAAACTAATAATACTAATAAATAATACATTACTAATCGATGTGACTTTACAAAAAGTCATATCATGTACCCAATAAAACATATATAATCGAGAAAATTCCTTGTAATAGATATCATCATACAATTTTATAAAAATATATCAATTTTTCCAATTCTCGAGTCTTCTATTTGACTCTGCAATCCCCACGAAGAATGGTTAGTAATATCTCAAAATCATAACATATATGGGTTGGAAGATCTATGACTTTCCATCCTTCCCAATTCCCATATTTATTTCGAATGAATAGACATATCCATTATTTTCCATCCATTTATATCAATCCATACTGATAAACAAGAGGAAATGACTCCAAGACATTGTTTTACCAGATCCTAATCTTTTTCCTATTCTTGGGGATCCAATTGAGACTATTTTGAATTAGTGACTTAACAACTTTACATAATTTCCATATTTTTGACCTTGATCTTTCCTAGTCAAAAGCATCAAGACATCTTAGACATGAACCTATAGTATACTTTCTTTGTAATATATCCTTCCACCAGGCTTTCCCTCCCAAGACTAGCCTCCATAGTAGCTTTTCTCCCATCACAACATCCAATAGTTTTGGGTCTCTGTTCTAAGTCCACCACAGTCTTTAGGTGTTCTAACAATTTTCCATTATGATAAGATGAAATTTTTTACATTGGATTTACCCCCTTCTAAAAGAATTTTGCGTATATCCTTTCTCTAAGAATTCATAACTCCCATAGGAACAAGAATATATAAACATTGAAATAAGGGAAATGACACAAAAATAGATTTAATTAAGGTGACTTTACTTGCATGGTTCAACCACCATGTGCCCCACTTCTGCATTATTGCTTTGAAATTTGGGAGATATGCTATGAATCTGTCAACTTTGCTCTGTTATAAGCAATAGGGATTCCAAAACACCTTAAGGAATTCCAATTGGCAGTTGTTGTGAATATAAAGATGTGAGAGATTCTTTGGAGCACAACTCATGAAATATTCCATCCATGTATTATTATATTTCCATCATTAATTAGTCACCCTGAGGCCTCCATAAATAGATCCAAATTGTGCTTAAAACGTCGAGCGATAATATATGAGGAACCTCCCAAAAATATGGTATCATTTCTAAATTGGAAATGGTTAATTGTTGGAATCTAATGTGCCATAGAGATTCCTAGGATATCTCCCAAATATCGATCCCAATGAATCCTACAAATCGGAGCTTATACCATGATAATGTATAGAAAAGGGCACAAAGGACACCCCTAATGAATCCCTCTATAATATTGAAAGGAGGATGGATTTCTGTAAACCAAGGGAGAAATCCATGGTCTTCTGACACAAGCATGAATCCACTTGATGAATTAGGAGGAGAAACACATTTGCTCCATAACACCAAAGGTGAAGCTATGTCGCACCTTGTCGAAGGCCTTGGAAATATCCAATTTTATCACCATTCCTTGATATTTCATGGTTACACTAGAGTGGATATCTTTCTACACTAAAATAATGTTTGTTAGTTATCTAGCTCTTGGATATGAATCCCCCTTGATTTTTTGAGATAACTTTATGAATAAATTTTTTTATTCTATTAGTAATGATCTTGGTCGGAATTTTATAGGTTGAATTATATAGAGAAAAGGGTGAAAACTAGGCCAGAGAGGTAGGATGTGTTTCATTAAGGATGAGGGTTATGATTCAAGGAGGAGTTTGTAGCTCCTCTAATCTTGTCCTTATTTCTTGATCAATTTAACATTTTGCAGAGATCATTTTTAATGATTTTCAAGTACTTCGAAATAAGCTATTAGAGATTCCATCAGGACCAAGGGCCTTATCTAGATGTAGATTCCAAATTAATTCTTTGATTTTTTTCCTCCGAGATTGGGTGGACAAGACCTTGGTTATCTTTAATAGATATGGAGTGTGGAATGTTAGCCAACAATTCTTCTTTCGCATTGGGATTTGCATTGCCTATCACTATATATAGTCGCTTGAAATGACGATATGTTGCCTCTTTGATGTTAGATTCCCCTCTTATATTCCCCCCCCCCCCCCAAAAAAAAAAAACTCATTAATCAGATTCTTATTCAACCTTACCTTAGCTTTCTTATGAAAGAAGGATGTGCTTTAATCACCCTCCTTGAGCCATAAATCTCTTAACTTCAACCTCCACATCTCTTCGTCCTAGTGAAAAGCAATTGGCAACTAGGAACTAAGACTACTTTCTTTCTAAAGAAGACTAGCAGTTATCTCCACCTCCTCCATTGTTGATTGAAGGGATTCCAACTCTTCCATGAGGATTCACAATTTCTAGTCCAATTTCAGAAAAGAGTATTTATCCCATCCTTTAAGGGTAGTCTTTGCCATCCAAAGTTTGGATTCCCAAACAAAAAGGGAGATTCGTTGATAGGGATCACCCAGGTAGCCACAACTAAAGACATGGAATTGTCATGCCTAAGCCATTGAGGGTTGTATATAAAGATAATGCATCCGTTATTTTCAAAGAAAGAGAAGACAAACGCTAAGGTCTTATGATCAACAACAAATATAAAGGTAACATGGATCATTGAGTTGAAAGGCCACTTTCAAAATCTAAGCTATCTATGAGACATCTATATAATCTTATTGCAATGTGAGAAGGACCTAATATCCTATTTGACCACATGAAAGTAACGTTTTTTGGAATGACATCCTACAAGTATAGATCATCTATCAGGTCCTCTAAACACTCCCCAAAGGGATCCCTAATTAGGCTTGCTCCTCTTCTTTCCTTTTGAGAAATTGTTACGTTGAAATCCCCAATGATCACTTGCACTTAAGAGAGTCCATGGCTATACAACTACCCTAGAGATCACCAAAATTCTATTTTACTTCCATATTGGATGGGTCCATATACATTGAAAATGCTAAATCTCTCCTGAATTCAAGAATTTATAGTTATGTTAACAACCAATTTGAGTTTTGGACAAAGGATAACATATTATATTTTCTAGAGTCCCACATTGTGATCAAACCACTAGAGGCACCTTATGTGCTCATTGCACATCCTTTTACATGTTTTCATAAATATTACAATGTAGAACATGCATCACAATATTCCATTTTAGTTTCCTAGATAAGGAGGATGACATTTTCTTTGTAAATCATACTTCTTACCATTTCCATTTTTTGCTTGCCTCCCAACACTCCAGAGTTCTGGGAGACTAGTTTCATTTTTTCTTAATTAAAAGGCCAACTTACCCATACTTTCTTCTCAATGCTCCCTATGTTGTTGCATAGTGGATGTGATGTGATTATCCAACGAGGTTTGAGTTCCCAACTGAAGGTTTTTCACTGCATCTTCATCTCTCTCTTGCTACAAAGTTTTCCTCCCAACCTTTTTATTGGTTGTTCTTTCCTCCTCGTACTTTCTGAGTTATGATCCTAAGGCCACCTAGATTGTTGGTGTGTAGCCACTCCTCCTCTCACATTTACTAAGGAGATTTAAAGGATATTTTCATGATAAGGTTCAGTCAATAGCAAAGGAACATAAGAATCTTCCATATTTATTTCAATAAGCACCGGCTCTTCCATCGTTCCCACGAGCATTTCCTTTCTAGCCTCTTGCTCCTGACTAACTATATCCTCACAAGCCTTATCACCATCTATTATACCAGCTAGGGTTTGAAGCAAATTCTAAGTGGATATACCAATGGAAGAGGAGGGGTGGCATGTAGCTTCTCCATAACCCTTACGCCCTTTTTGGGGACATGATGCCATCCATCTTCTGTCTCCTTTGCTAGATCTTTTTCTTTGGATTTGGGACGATTTTGAGCAAAGCGACCATATTCATGACAAACTTTGAATTTGAAAGGAATTTGATCATAGTCCAATTTTTTCACATGGTTCCAATAGTCCATTGAGATATTAATCACCTCCTGGAGCCCTTTTTCTAGATCCATTTCAACGAAAATCCTTGCACAAGCAAATATTGGGGGTTTTGGTTCTTCTCGGTCAATTTACTCCTGTAGGGAACTCCTAATAAGCTCCAAATATTCATCATCCTAGAAATGAAGCGGGAGATGGGGAAATTTTACCCAAATTGAGACCCCAGAAGGGGTATCCTCCATACTCCATTTGTTGAGATACATTCCTATTGGCCCCATAAAGTATGACCCATTTCGAAAAATGAGATCTTGATCTTCTTTCTTCCAAAGTAAAAGGTGTAGTAACCCTTCCCATAAAAGTGATATTGCATTATGCCACCAATCAAGGATTTCTGGTTTTTTCGATCTAGATTGTGGCTTTGGGAGATGGCCACAATCCCATAAAGAGTCCCACCAGTCATCTTTTTGCAAGACAAATTTCCTTCCTTTTGGCTGCAACTAAGGAAAGCTTCACCTCTAAAACATAGGTGAGCTTCACAAAGCATGAGTTCCCTAAGGAGGGGTTGCTCAAGCCTCCCTAAATCAATTGAGATGAGGTGACTGGGTCCTGAAAAGCTTTATCTATCATGTGCCTAGCATCTCTAGGATCAAGATCCTACAATAGCGAATCCATAGGGCTGTGACATATGAAAATAGGAGTTGGTACAAAAATTACTTCTAGGATTCCTTTTGGATAATCCTTACTTTCTTAGTCAAAATAAGAGTTGGTACAAAATTTACTTCTTTAAAAAATTATAACAATATGAATTCAGATCATCAACACCTGCATTATTACATGTTCTAATTTAGATAAAAATATCTAATTACTTTGTGAAAACAATAAGGATTATAGCCCTGAGGGGTAGCTCAGTTGATTGGAGTCCAAGTCTAGAGATTGTTGATATTGAGGTTGGAGGTTCAATTCTCATGAATCCAACTCTCGGGCTCCTTTGGGGTTAGGCTCCCAAAATTGGAGTCGGTAGAGCGAGGCCCCTTCGGGTGTCCCCTAGAATTGTTACTATGGATGTAGCAATCCCTGGCCACAATTGTCGAGGCTATAAACCACATGAAGAAAAAAAAATCACTATTGAATAACACCACCTTGAATTATACATTAAAAAATAACTATGCTCAAAACTTTGAAAACTTATCCTTCCTCGTCCATTGAACTCTAAAATACAAAAAATAATTGAGAAATCAAATTTACCACTGCAAGAGTCCATACTCGATTTAAAGAATTCAGTGGAGATTGATATATAAATGATTGAGAAATAAAACTTGCTACTGAAAGAGTCCATACTGAATTTAAAGAATGCAATGGAGAGTGAGGGAAACAATTGAAATTAGAAAAGGAAGTTAATTCCTTGGTAAAAAAAAATCCACCTCTTACATGGAACGCCACTTTTAATTAATGGGTACATAGTAAACATATTTTAAAAAAGTATCCCTATTAATTTGGTAACACCACGTTTACATATTGAGACCAATAAATTTCTTAAAGTTAATATTATATATTTATTCATTTGCTGATTAAGTGGAATCATGCCGTATACAGAGCTTTTTTTTCAGTAGAAAAAAGCATGTCCTTGATATTCATAAAGAATCAAAGGGCATCAAAGGTGCCTTCCCAAAAAATGGGTTACAAACATATAATTGTTCAGAGGGATGATAGCTACAGTATCATCCTGCATGAGTCACAACACATCAGAGCAGAGGGGGGCAAGTACATTTTCTGCAAATACTATACCCATCAGAAATAAGAATGTCCCAAATAGCCATATCTACCGAGAATCCAAAGAGTGTAGAACAGCAGTCTAAAAGAATCCGCTCCATTACTATCCCCTAGGTGAATAAAAAGTGGAGAACATGCTCCAGGACTAGGCTCAAAAGTAGTTGAAACAATCCTGTGAGGTCAAATGACCATCAATGAATTCAGAGTAAAATCCCAAACCCAGAGCCAAAGATAGTGCTTTTTCAGACATTCGGTGTGCCAACTGATTGTGTTCCCGATAGACATGGAAAAAGGACAACTCTAGGAATCATGAGCATTTCTTCCTAATATCCCTACACCAATGGAGGAGCTCAGGTGGTGTGAGGGAAGTAGTACCCTTATCCCAATTGATGATGACAGATGAGTCACCAAAAATCTTGAGCTTGGGTAACCCCATCATTTGGGAAGTATGCAGAAGGGCCCAGAGCCCCAGTAATTCAGCTCTGGTATTGGTACTAAGGCCTGCCCCCAATGCAAACTCGAAGGAATGAGACTCATTCAAGAGCATACAGAAGCCAACCCCCCCATTATTTTTTGCTGATGCGCCATCAAAAAATCCACAGGGGTATACAAGAATAGGACCAAGACCCATGGGTCTTGACTTTTTAACTTTTAAGGCAAGAGGGAAGAGCAACTATGAAGAGTATGCAATATGGTGAAGAATGTTGATGACAGGAACAGTTTTTCCTTCAAATATGAACAAATTCCTCGCTTTCCATACAGCCCACATGGCTAGAAATGGGAGAAAGAAATACCCAGATTTCTTGGAGTAATTAATAGTCCACATTTCCAGGAAAGAACAAAGACCATCAGACAGGAATGAGCGAGATAAATGGTGCTACTCCAGCAGGTAAGAGAAATTTTTTTCCATACAGAGCAATTATAGAAAATATGCTCAACACTATCAACATCCAATCTGCACAGTGCACATATACCAGGCCCCATCCAACCACGCTTCTGAAGGTTGTCCCAAGTGAGTAATCTGTTCATACGTACCAGCTACATAAAACAACAAACTTTCCTGGGGAGATCGCTATTCCACACAAAGGTAAGGATCCTGCCTCCAGACGGGGGTGAAGAAGCGTTTATGATACATTCATAAATCAACTTTGTAGAAACAGTACCATCATATATTTTATAGGACCAAGTCAGTGCATCCATATCATCAATTAGACACATACCACATAATTCCAGATTTCTTGTATAGGTATCCCAAGATACTTTCCATTCACCACCAACACCGAGATCCTCAGCAGAGTACCAGTAACTGCGTGCATCTGGGAGGAGATTTCGAGCCTATTCTAGAGTCACGATATCCAAATCCTCTAGTTACTCCCTTAAACCAGCTGGAATCATGAGCGAGTTAGATACACCAACAATCGAATCAATGCTGATAAGTAATTTCATCCCATTTCCAACCTGCCAATTCAGGTTCCTACCAAGCCACGGGAGTGTAAGCAGGAACCCCTTCCAAATTGCAGAAACCCCACGGGTTTTGAAATTCTTACCCCTAAGCCACATCTCAACAGAATTCTTTTTCAAGTATTTATTAATGATAACACGATGCCAAAGACCATCATTCTAGAGTACCATCCACAAGTTCTTTAATCTAAGAGCAATATTGAACCAATTCAATTGCTTAATGTCCCAACCACCAAATTCTTTAGGCCATGAGAGGTGTTCCCATTTGGTTAGGTGAAATCTGTGCTTGTTATTTGAAGATCCCCAAAGGAATTCAAATGTCAAACTTCTGAGCTTATTTAAGACGGATATAGGTATGGGTGCCAGGCCCATCCAGTAGACAAGAATACTTGTCAGTATAGCTTGAACAAGTGTCAAGCGACCGCCAATAGAGAGAAACTTGTGAGCCCAGTGTGAGATCCGATGTTCAAATTTTTGAATCAACCAATGCCAGTCATGAACCCTATATCCCAAGGGCTTGAAAAAATAGACTAGGTACATAAATCTTGTTGAGATAGTTTCCATTTTATAGGGCAGCACTTTGGCAATATATCAACCTCCACATTATTATAAAGAAAACTAGATTTGTCGACACTAATACACATCCCTGATGCCTTGCAGAATCTACTCAGAATGACTTTGAAAGCCATCCATTCAGATAAGGTGCCTGAGCCCAGAAGGATTACATCATCAATAAAAAGGAGATGAGTAAGAACAAAGGTAGAGGAGATCTTGATACCTTTGATGAGTCCATTATCCCTAGCATCAGCAATCAATAGACCAGTATACAGAGCTTAGCCATATGTATAGGCCATATGTATAGGCCGGTTAATGCATAATAAGAGAAATGAAGAGATATTTTAATAACCAATATATAAATATTATATTTTGTTGGTCGTATTTTGGATCAAATAAAATAAGAAAATATCATAAGAAATTGGATCAAATGGTATGATTTAAATTATGGATTTAGTTTATCTGAATTATCATTTTTTGTTGTGGTGTTCATGTTCTTTTGTTTTACATTTCAATTTATATGAGTTAGTTTTTTATTGTTTTATTCTTCATTTTTTATACTATGGACTGTTAAGTTTCAAGTAGTTTTGTACTTTAATTTTTCCTTTTTTTTAAAGTTGTTATAGTAGGATTATTGTTTTATTTTATCGTGTTTTCTCCATTTTCCTTTTTGTGGCTTACTTGTTTATGGATTTTTGACTTTGTTTATTTGTTGGGCAATTGTCTTCTTGTATAAAAGCATCATTCAAAAGATGATTGCATTCACTAGTTCATTTGGACATTGCATATTGGCTCTGATATATGGTCATAGAAACCAAACAACCTAGCATTCATCACATAACAACACATGAACTACTTTCTAAATAATAGGAACAACTACCCAAATTAGCACGTGCACAAAATAATTTTGGTGTATAGTAATTGGACATTTAATTAAGCTTTTAATCTAATACCCCCCACATTCACTTGCTTATTGACTAAACCAAACACAATTCTAAGTTTATCTCTAAATTTAACAAACTTGTTATTACCAAGTAATTTTGTCATTACGTCTACAATTTGTTTTGTTATATGGAAATATTAAAGACAAATGTCTTCATTACCAACTAGTTTTCTGATATACTTCAATATTTGATACAATGGGTTCTTCACCATCTGGAGAACATTGTTGTTGACACAAAAAAGTGAGGTTAGTGCTATTTGGTCAAGTTGAAGATCAACCAATATTCTTTGTAACCACATTGCCTCACAACCTATACTAACAACTACCTTGTATTCTTATTTAATAGAGGATAGGGAAACTATAGGTTGTAGCTTACTCTGCTATGAAGCTACCCATGCCCAGAGTGGAAACAAAACTTGTTGTCGACATCCTTGTATCAAATGATCTAGAGAAATCATAATCAATATACCCTTTTAGCATGAAGTTGACATATCTCTGATATAGAATGCCAAAGTCAAGAATCCCTTTGGCATATTGAAGAACTCATTTTGCAACTTGCCAATGTACCTCTTGAGCCTTAGACATGAATCAAGAAAGACAACCAACTAAAAAACATAAATTTGATCATGTGGCAAATAAATCAAACTTCCTACCAAATGTTGGACAATGATTCATTGATTAGGGGTGAGTCAGTGTAAGCTAAGAGTTTTATCCCAACTTTCATAGGTGTATATCTAGGATTGCATTCAATCATTCTAATTTTTTCTAAGAGAGCTATGACATACTTGACTTGTGATACAAAGGTAGTATGATCAAATTGCCAAAATTCTACACCTAAACAATAATGAAGCATGCATATACCAATCATTTCATAAACATAATAAATTTCAAATTTAACTTGTTGAATGATGTCAACACTACTTTTAATGATAGCCCTTAGGTTGTAGATCAATTGGCGACAGGGTGCACTAGTAAGGCACTCTTTGTGACATTATGAGTTTAAACCTCAAATAGATTATGTACTTGTATAGGGGTAGTGTGGGTGCACCTAGGGGTATAGTGATAACATATAGGAATTGACCCCATGTCACGTGAGTACGATCCCCACCCCAATTGTCGATTCCCTTAGCAAAAAAAATGCTTTCGATGATGGAAAGGCCATCAACATAGACAATTAGGATCACTTTGTCACCACCATTTTTTTTGGCATAGAGAGTGAATTCATAATAGGTTTTTTCTAAACCTAGAAGCTCTAATATATCGACCAAGTTTGAAATAGTAAGCTCAAGTAGCCCACTTGATCTTGTACAAGCATTTTACCAACTGCAAACTAGATGTTTCTTTTCAAGAGCCCAAAACCCTTGTGGTTGCACCATGTAGACCTCCTCGTCCATGACTCCATTTAAGAAGGAAATTTAACATCCATCTAATGGAGATAACCAATCAAAGCTTACAAATACCATCTTTACAATTGGGGAATTTTTTTTTTCATAGTCTACCCCTTCCTCCTCTGCATATCCTTTCTCAAAAATATGAGCGTTGTATTTGTCCAAAGAATCTTCTAATTTATATTTTACTTTGAAAATCCATTTAAAATCATTGGGTTTCTTTCTTGGAGGTAATGCTAACAATGCCCAAGTTGTGCTTTTCATCAATGCATCACATTCCACCTTCATGGAAGCTTCCCATTTAGGTTTTTCTTTGGCTTCTTCCAACATGCTAAGCTCAAATACCAACAAAACAATAGAAATTAGAGAAAAAAATTACATGCTCACTACCTTGCACAATTTGTTGCGTTGCCTTGATTTCATAGGCCGGCCTTTTATTGCCTTTGACAACTCTTCATCCTGAACATCCTCCATCATGGATATCCTACCATGTTCATCTCTATTGTGTTTCCTCATGATCTTGTCATGAGGATTGAGAATTCATTTCTTATTCACTAAATCTCCTCCCCTTGGAATCTCTAATGCTTGCAACTCTTAGCCTTATTTTATTTCAACATTAGCTTGTTCTGAAATCAATAACAACTTCCCATGCACTATTATCCATAGATTTACCATTATCAAATAATCATGGTAATTTTTCATCCACAACATCCCTATTAATCATAATTTTGTTCATAAAGACATCAAGTAGTATGCACACTTTAGACTGCTCAATTGTATCCAACAAACATATATAACTAGCTTTTTACATCTAAATTACTTCTATTTTCTTTAGGAATATGTGAAAAAAACATTAAAACAAAAATACAAAATCACTTGTAGAAGGTTTTATCCTTAACCATGATTCCTTAGGATTGATATTCTTCAAATATTTACAAGGACTTATATCAAGGATGTAGACTATCATTATTCACTTCTTCCGATCAAAACTAATATGAAACATTCTAGCTTTGCATCATGCACATTTCCACCTCCATAACTACCATATTTCTCCTTTCCATGACTTTATTTTGTTGTGGAGTATATGGAGTGGTAAACAACCAATGTATAGTTTCTCTTTTGGAGAATTCCTTGAATTGATTTGAAACAGAATCACCTTTATATTATCAAAAGTTTTGACATGTTTACTTGATTTTTTCTCCACTAAATATTTCCATTTAAAAAAAATACAAATTGACTTCTTATTAAAAAAAATAAACCCACTTTTCCTTGAAAAGTCATCAACCAACAATGATAAATATGTTTCTTTGGACTTTATGGGTGCCTTCATTAGACCAATCAAAACTCCTTTGGCTTAGCATGATTTATCAGTATCAAATGAATGTCAATGTTTCTTTCCCATATGATAGTCTATACATACATTATGTCATTGTTGAATGGATGTAAGTAGAAATAAATATTAATAAATTAGATGTCCATACCTTTCATGCTAGAGTACGTCGGTATTCTCTACCATGGCTAGTGCAAGTGCATTTTTTTTAGATCAACAAGTTTATACAACCCTTTCTTACCAATACCAACAACAATCACCTTATTATCATGAAAAGTGGTGACCATTCATTTGCTTCCTTGAATATTTTCACAAAGGTTAGGGTTCTTATTTATCTCACTAATAGACAAAATATTTTGTTCATGTCAGGGGCATATTGATCATTCTTGGAACTTTGGAAGTGTGGCTCAAACTACTATTCAATATGACCATACTCTAACATAGTGACCCCATCCATCAACCAAAGAAACATATATACTACTACTACTCTTGTCTTCAATGAAATTTGCATGGTAGTCTTAATGACACGTGTAGTGGAAAGATGCACTTGAATCAAAATACTAGGTTGTAGAAATAGTATGTGATGCCCCAAATGAAAAATCACTCGCTTCTTATTCTTCATCTCGTTTGGAAACATTTGCATGCATTGTGTTCTTTTGACTACTTTCCAATTTATGTGAGTCTTTTCCAACAATCTCTCTTGAAGTGTCTAGGCTTATTATAGTAATAACATCTAAATTTTGATATCTCTCTCAATGCACTACTAGCACTATTTTGTTTTCCTTTCCCTTTGCCTTTGAATTATGCACTAAATTCACTCTTTGTAGTGGATGAAGTTGATGCTTTTATTTGGTCTATCCTTCTGCAAAGGAAGTGTTGACAACATCTTCTCAAACTTAAGTTCTTGGTTCTCCCCAAGTAGATGCAAGGACTCAACAAATGAATCAAAGGATGGTGACAAACTCTGCATCACCAAAGAAACCATATCCCTATCATTCAGTAGCTTCTAAATAACAAATAATTGATCATTAAGATCCTTCAAGTACAACAAATATTCAAAGACAAATCCTCCTTCCCGCAACTTAGTGGAAAAAAAAACATTTTTCAAATACAATGACCATTCAACATTTTTTACTTATGGAATCTAGAACTGACAACTTGACAAGCATAATAGCCTCTTTATTTCTTTTTATCATATTCTTTGGGATCATTTGTTGGTCTCTGTTCTTTACTTAAGATGATGTTATCAATATCTCTAAACTCACCAATGGTTAGTATGTTATTATGACACAAATTCTAATTCTTTCCAATCAATTTTTAGACTCCAAAAGAGTAAATGATGAAAACTAGCCATGTCTAACACAACCCAAACAATGATACAACAAAAATATTGTAACACTTCATCACAATCTTTCCAAAAATGCTTTCTATCCCTAAGAGTACTCCGTCAAATCTGTGTAATGAATCTTCATTAGCAAGTATCCATCTCATTTGGAACAAACCAGATAGTGGAAACTTATGCTTCCCTATGTGTGGTGTAACACACCTAGAACTGAAAAATAAATATTTTTATTTATTCAGAAAACATTATGTTAAATTTATTGTAAATTTTTTATGGCCAAGATGGTCAAGGATGACTGTAATTAAAGAATTATTTATTTTAATAATTAAGTAGAAGAGACACCTATCCAAAAGAGACTGTTGAATGAGTGTTCACTGGCCCACTGGGAGGAATGAGCAGCTGTAGAAGGTTGGTTGACAAGTGGCAGCACTAGCATTTCACTTTCTAGTTGTTGCATGAAGCATAATCCCTAAAATTATGGTCATGTTCCCTGAGAGGGGGTACTGAGCTGGTGGCTCATTTAATTCCAAAGCTGACTCAAAGAACTAGGCAATCTTATAAATACCATCCAATTGAGCAGGAGGCTCACTACTCATTCTATTTTTCAAGTGAATGAACCTTGTGATTGTTGCAAACTAAAAAGTTAGGCACACAAGGAATTTGATGAGGGGATAACTAAGGTGGAATTGTTGAGCTAAGTTTGTTGTTGAGTGCTAAGTTATAGCAAGTTGTTGTGTGAACTATTATCCAGTGATCTTCATCCTAATGGTTCAGTGAACAGGCTCGGGGGTCCTAAGCAAGTAATTTGGTTGCTTTAGGAGAAGGTTGGGTGGAACGGTCTCCTTTGGGTGGTTGTCCCCCCTTCTGCAAATTATCCAGGTTCTAACTGTTGTTATCTATCTGTGATTTAATTCTGTATGTATTTTTAATTAAGAAGTATGCTCAGTATATGTAAAGTTTAGTTTAATTGGTTGATAGTATCTATGATATGAACTCTCTATCTATAAATTGTTAGAAGTATTGTTCGCACTTACACAGTTTATCAAAAATTGCTTATTATTGTGTTAAGAGGAGAAAGCTGCAATCTAGTTAGTTGAAGTCATTGTTTAATGATTATTATCGAATTTTACTGATTAAGGTAATCTTTTAAATTAAAATGATGTATTTACCTTCCTTTTGAATATTAATTATAACCTCACTAGTTTAGTAGTCTCATTACACTATACTATTATTATAATTAGTAACTTTTAGTTAGTTTAGTTTTAAAAGAATTAAACTCATTTTAAATTAAGACTAGAGAAAAATCCCACATAAGTTTTATAGAGGTTATTTTAATATATATATTTTACTGATATTTTTTTACCAGTAACAATATTAACTAATAAATCATATTGAGGATAAACTCTGAAAGAGTTTCGTAACCTAATTATATATCTCTTTAAAATACACTAATTAGTGCTTCATGTAAACAAAATAAGGGTTTTGGACCCGTAGTAGAGGATATATATATATATATATATATATATATATANAATGTTGGCGAATCTTACCAATTCTTAAAACGACAATTGTAAAATGTTTGGCGATACCTTCCAAAAAATATTTCAATTTCCAAGGATTTTATATAATTTGGTGATTTTTAGGGTGAAAATTTTTTACCCCATCAAAATTGGGTGAAACAGGGCTTCAAAAAATGCAAAATGGCAAATCTTTTTTTGGAGAAAAACATGGAAAAATAGCCCACGTGCTAAATTTCGCCCCTAAAATTATCCATGCTTATAAAAACAAAACATCGAACACTGATTTGAAATCAATAGAAAAAACCCTAGGTTATTCCCAGACCTTACACAGTATATCATGTTTAAATTCAAATCCAATCCATGGTCGAGATCTGGCCCACGCACTAAAAACCTATATACAGATAGGGTTAGGGTTTTTCTTTTTAACAGAGTTTCAGTATAAGTGTTTTATGGCCAATAATCTACAAACCGTTTTTAAAATTAATACCAAACCGAGATTATCGACAAGCCACAGCCAGGTTACAAGCTGAAGGCCATTTTGGTATTGTCATCTGCATATAAAACACACAGAATAAAACTACAACAACCTTAGGGCTTAATTCATTTTGCTATAAAATCAATATTATCCGCTAAGAAAACTTAAATCATATTGATAGTGGCCCTACAACCCTCTCTCAAACATTGGTGATAGTGTAAGGTCTCACCACCATAATCTTAGTTTTATAAGAGAAAACCACAGAACTGTAAAATCAAACACAACTGAGCTATATATATAATCAGTAATAAAAAATAGAGTAACGTTTTTACATTATAATATTCTACAAAAATGTATAAATCCTCCATAGCCATACTGCTTTATACAACATATGAAGCTACAATATTGACTTTCAAAACATGAATTTACATCAATACAAACCCTCATGGGTTTTACAACAAGAGGGTAAAACATTTACATAGACAATTAAATAAAAAATTTAAATACGGTCACAACTTCAGGATAAGCTCTTACTACCCAGTCATTTTGACTACATTGAGTCTTTATAGTTTTCAAAAACTTAAGTGCCTCACGACTACCAAAAGAATTTTGTCACTTTCATACCAAAGACAACGCAGAGATGGGTTCTCAACCCTTGTCAAGAAATCACAGAAAATATAGACAAGCTAGAAAACGCAAGCCACAAAAACCACCACTTTGAGCCAATGGATGTAGGTACAGGTCTTAC
Source organism: Pseudotsuga menziesii (assembly GCA_001517045.1). Classification (NCBI taxonomy): domain Eukaryota; kingdom Viridiplantae; phylum Streptophyta; class Pinopsida; order Pinales; family Pinaceae; genus Pseudotsuga; species Pseudotsuga menziesii. The sequence goes on from LPNX010634087.1 coordinate 690,608, forward strand.
CAAAAACCATAGACGCTGTGAAGAGTGGACACTCCCCCTTTGTTGTAGCAATGAATGAGGAAATCCTGTTTAGCACACATAGGGCATCTTTAAAATGATGTCTTAAAAAGAAAAGAGTAATGAAATGTGGATTGTATTTCATAAGCTTATTACCTATAGACGCTAAGGATGAAGGTGATCACCAATTTTTCAGCGGTGGTTGCATTTTTCACAGAGAAAGAAGTTTTACAAATAGACTTGTAACCACGTTGAAGATATGTGGTAACGTTTGGAGCAGTAATAGCCATCACAAAGCCGAGTCTTAAGCAGAGAACCAAAACCGAGGAGCCATGGCTCTTGCTCCGACAAAGAGAACCAATAAACACTTTAGCGCGAAATGAGGAAGCAAAATGAAGAGGTAGGGTTTATCGACGGGACTAAAATGAATTCCAGTTGGAAGCATTTATGCCATCACATGGCCCCATTTACTTTTAAGGTCTCCAAAAACATTCATTCACATAATCATTTGTGCATCGAACCTTTCTCTTCATAAATAGGGTTAAGGTAAGGTCAAAACCTTAAAGCATTGTTTTACCTTGAATGTTTATACTCCCTTCCATTCTTCAACTCTTATGCTTGTTTTAATTTAAGTTTTGTTGTCAGAGTTCCTTTTTCCCTAGTTGGGATCCTTAGAAGTGACCTAGCAAGACAAAGGACCAATTGCATAGAGTACCTGCATGTTAAAACAAAGGGTCTATGTGTTAGATTTTAAGCTAAGTAAGATCTTAACCCACCCCTTTAACTCATCAAACAGTTTAAACAAAAGAGAAATCAAGAGCACTTCTGATAAGTAAAGAAGAATGATTTTGAACTTGTTCTCTTAACTCGACACCAATATTTAAGTACCGTCGACATAATAAATGAAGATAAGAAGAATTGAAAAGTAAACCTAAACTCTAATAAAAGTGGCGTAACATGGATCTAATAGTGTTGCCTTATAAATAAGTCGCGTAATATCATTGTTGTGTTATGACAACTATGAGCGACTCTAACACAATACTAAATATCTTATGTTTAAGGTTAAACAAGGTTGGAATTGTTGTCGTAAAGATATGTTAATCATTGTTTACAACTGCATTAAAGACTATAATTTTTTTTGTTTACATAAAATAGGAGATGTTACATGTGGGTTCTTGAACTACATCACCACACCAAACACTCCGACAATCTCTCCTTAATTCCAGTGATTTCTCCTCAACTTACTTCTCAATTCCATCAATATCTCCAAAAGCAGTGATCTTAACCAAAGTCTCAATTGCTACACCTAGAAAATAGACAATGATCATGTTAATGACAAGGACATAATAACTAAATGTCATTTAGAAATTATCAAAATCCAAGTACTAAAATATGCCCAACAAATGTTCCAACAGATATAACAAAAAATATGGATTTCCTCTACAAATTTATTTATCACACCTATAACATCCGTACAAATGGTAAAACTAAAAGCGTGGATATGCAATTTCCTCATTGATGAAATATAGGGTTTGACTCTAATCTCCCATGTGTTCACTAGTGGGAAATTTCCTTCACCAATCAATAGATAACACACACCCACATTCCCTTTTGTAGTGTTTAATATGCACCATTGTAGCATACACCAATACTATACACCCACGATCTCTCAACAAAGAGTTTAAATTTTGTAGTGTTTAATATACACCATTGTAGCATACACCAATAATATACACCCACGATCTCTCAACAAAGAGTTTAAATTGCATTAGGCCACATGTGACAACGCCCTCGCCTAGATGACAACCTTCTTCAGAGAATGATAGTGCCCTTCAACCAAAACATTATGGGAAAATGTTCTCCTTTGATGCCATAAAAGAATCATTAAAAAATGGATTGGATTCACCAACTCATTTCAAATTGACTCTATTAATATATAGGCCTTAGAAACCTAATATCCTAGCATTTGTTGCGTAACATCATATGAAGTACTTTTGAACAACAAAAACACTACTACTCTAATTAGTGTGGAAACGAAATTTTTTTTGTTCTATAATAATTAAACATCTAATTAAGTATCTTAATCTATATTCTATATCTCGCTCTTCAAACCATTTTTCACATAATCCATTGCATGTTTTCTTCCACCCTTTTAGCTTATCTTGGTTAATTTAACTAGAATCATATAGTTGTTCATATTTTCTCTTTGAATAGACTTAGTGTTCTTGTGCCTCCAATTCTATTAGGTATAACGATATTTTGACTAAGGATATTTCTTAAGAGATGAAACTTTTTTCTCTTTAAAAACTTATTATTAATGGTTTATGTACTTGTTAAATATGATTCAATTAATTTCTAGATCTACTTGGTCTCCAAACTTTACATCCATAAAAGAGTATTACAATTATAAACATTTTTGAAAGTGAGAGCATAACATTTGCCAATGCTAAACTTTTATTACCTACATTTATTTTATAAAAGGAATAATACTTTTCACACTCACTTAAATATTTTTCTATACATGTGTCCCAACTTAGCTTTTCATAAATTTCTAATCTCAAATATTTATTCTTTTAAGTTATCTTTAATGTTTATTCTTTTAAGTTATCTTTAATGTATCACTACCCATGTTGGTTTTCTTATTCCTTTAATTTAATGAGAATGCTATTATCTTAGCTTGTATCAACCTCTCCCATAATTTCTCCTTCATAATGATGTCAACCGAAATTGTGTAATCAACAAAAATAACATCATAATTTTTAACTTTTAATGTCCCAAGTGTTTTTAACATCATAATTAGTAATTTTTTTAATGTCCCAAGTGTTTTTAACATCATAATTTTTAATTTTTTTAATGTCTCAAGTGTTTTTATTACGTGCCTGAGCATGTGGCAATGATAGATGGTTGAGTGTGCTGGGTGTTTTTATTATGTCTTTTGAATAAATTTTAATAAATAAAAATGTGATATATAGTTAAAAGTATTTTTCCAAATTCTCAAAATATATTTAAAAAAACAAAATAAAGTAGTTAAAAAAAAACATACTTATCACACTTTCCACATAGATAGAAGAAGTAATTACAGATAATAATAATAAAAAACTGTCACCGACAGACAATATTCACACGACACGCAAATAATGGGGTTTTCAAGATGAAAGCCACTGAACCCTGGTACACAATGGTTAATAAATACTTTTACCAGTTTTTACAATGGTTAAACGAGGTAAGCGTGCAATGTTTAAACCCTCTCAGTAAAAACGGCAATTAAAGTTTCCAGCGAATTGACCTCCCAGGCAAATGGCATCTGACTGAAAAAGTACAGGCGAGCCCGTGTTTTACTCGGTCAAGAATTCATCCCGCCATTCCCCCTATCCGAAGAAAAAGAACACAAAGAAAACGGAAATACATATATCTCTATAAATACACGTGTATATGATCGACTGAACGGGGCGGGCGCCTACTGTTCTTTTGTATTTTGAGCTGCCTTTACGGAGACGGAATTAAACCCATTTGAGTTGTAAAGAGCATCTCGGGGCGACTCGATCCTCGGTCACGTTGTCCTATACACAGCGGCGTTGTTGCCTCTTTTCTGCGGTATTTTCAGGTAGGCCACAAAACCCTTACCTCTTATAAATTTCAAGTCCTATATTGCCCTCGAATTTTGGTCTAATTTTGCTCGGAAATATTTCAGAAAGATGGGTAGCCATGGAAAGGGTGCGGAAGGCGTGCCAAAGGTGAGAAAGACTGACGAACGGAAACCGACTAAACCCGGGGACGAAACTCTGGGATCACGAATAGAGCTTTGCTGCACGGCCGTTCAGAAATTCCTTTTCGACGCCGGCACCGGCTCCGAAAGAAGCATACGGGAGGCTTGTGGAGATAATCCCGACACGAGTAAGGCGCTCCGGATGTAAGTAGATGCCATATATTTAATTTTAGTTTCATAAAATTGTTCTTTGAAAAAAGAAAAGCTTTTTCAGGGTTAAAGAATCGAGCAAATGCATACATTAATTTCACAGTGCTTCTGTTCTGTTCTATTTGCAGGCTGTTGAAGCAAAACAAGGTCAGGCGCTTCGGGACCGGTGGCAGAGCAGATCCGTTTGTGTACGTGGTAAGATTAGTTTATTAGCATCAAAAATAGATTCTTTATATAAAATTTAACGGCCGTTTCGAATTTTCGTCCGGATGTTCTGTTGTGAGTATCGGGGTTTTATTGCAGGTGTCTTTCATGAGTTTTCTTTGCCTAATTTAAAATAGATTAAATCCTCACCCGGTGTGTTTGTTTTTGGTGCAGGCGGTGGCTACTCCTCAGATGAGCGATCTGGAGAGGCTGAAGGAAGCACGCGCCGCTGGAATCATATGATTCCATCGGCATAGATTCGCTGGAAATTCTGTCACAGTTCTCTGTGGCGTTTCTAGTCTTCACTTTCAAGATTACTGTGGCGAATTGTGGAATTTTTTAATGCATTTTGTAAAGACTCAGAAGAAAATAGGGCATGGAATTATCGAATGCATGATGCCTCTGTTTTCTTACCCTAATTCGATGGCTTTCTGGTTTGACAATATATCCTTTCCCTTTTCTTTTTAAGTTTATAAGAACCTTCAGATCTTTCAATTCCGATGAACCAATTATAATTGTTGGACAATGCGTTACTGGCAGAAAGGGCATAAACGACACTTCTTTTCTGTTCTTTTCTTTTAATGTGTAGGCATCTGTTGAATCTGATATTCTGATTGTATAAATGGAACTTGTTTTCTGTTCAATCTTTTAATGTGCAGCTCTTTTAATTCTGTATTGGTTGAATCTGATATTCTCTTTGAGATTCGGTATTTTTTCCGCTATGTGGGTTCTGGTGGCCATCGCATTGATGTATGCGATATAAAATACCGCTTGTCTTTGCATAAGATATTCTTTTTGCAAACGTGTGAGAACTCGTATACTATTTGCAAACGTGTGAGAGAACCCGTATTCTGTGTATGTGGTCACTGGTCACGCCCGTGACGCTGATATTGTTAAATGGTAGGCCATTGTAACAAGTTATTTTAATAGATACGAATATTCTTTTTATGTCTGAGTGCATAAATTTAGATCTTGCTTAGTATTTCAATGATATCTCATTATTGCTAACAAGTTTATTCACCCATGATTTTTTATTTAGTGTTGGCTAATCTCTAAACCATTTACATATTTTTGCACATTTCCAGTTAAGTTTAGCCTGAATTTGGCAACACTTTTTGTTGTTGAAAATGAAATTTTTAGTGTTAAAATTGTAATTTTTATTGCAAAAATAGATTCAGGATCTTAGATTACTTTTAGGGGCAATCCAAATCATGCAATTCTAATCACTAAAATAGTAAAAAATTACCTTTTAAACAATTTCAGCCAAATTTAAAAAAATAATTATAGATACAAATAGTCTAAAATTTAGCTTACTGCGATTTTTCCATGGTATTTCAATGATCAATACAAACCCTTATTGGAAATAAGTTTATTCACATGCATTTAATGCTGTATTTAATGTTTTATTTAGATTTTTCTGATGCTGTATTTAATGTTTTATTTAGATTTTTCCATGGTATTTTAATGATCAATACAAATCTTGATTGGGAGTAAGTTTATTCACTCATGTTTCTTGCTGTATTTAATGCTGGGAGCCCAATTCTATGATTTCTTACTATTCAATAGAAGATGTTGGTTTTGAGGCATAGAAGGATTTGGTTATGATGAGATGAGGAACATGGTAATGTAAAATACTTAAATTCTTTAGTTTATCTTTTTAAAAATATTTCTGTAAGTCATTGATTTTAAAGTGTAATTTATTAATGTTTCATAATATTAAATTAATATAAGCTTGTTCAAAATTATATAGAAAATGAAATATTTTAATATTAATATCTATTTTGAAGAAAATATTTTAATACCTATTTTAAACAAAATATTTCAATATCTATTTTATATAAAAATATCAATAACAATACATTATAAAATGAATATGTTGATTTCAAACTTTATGTTAAACAATCTTTAATTTTAATGATATTGTGAATTGATGTGAATATACTTCAAAAGCAATAAGATGCATACAATATGCTAAAAATGAATAAGATGCATACCATATGGTAAAACTGAATAAGATGCATACAAGATGCTAAAAATGAGGGTGATTACATTGCATTATTCAAATTAAAAAAAAAACGAGTAAAATGCAAATAGAAATATTAGTCATGCAATGCTAAAAAACCTAAAATAAATTAAATGCAAAAAAGAAGAATGTGATTAGAAAACTGATAAGAATATAGGAAAAGTTGTCCTATTTAAAAAAAAAAGAATTGGTTCCAATTTTATACGTGCAATTATATTTTATTTGGATATAGAATGAGTTTAGAGGGATCAAATCCATATTTTATATAAAATTGGTTCCAATTTCATACTTGTAATTATATTTTAATTTTGGATATAGAATGAGTCTAGAGGGATCAAATTCATAGAGGAACAAACCTAATATGCATATTGATTATGGATTTAATCCTTCTAACATATGATAGTTGAATAATTAAAACAAATATATTTATTTATAATTGAATTGGTGATATTACATTTTTTAAATATAAGAAAACACAATGATTTCATTATAGTTTATATTGTTAAATAAATAAATCAAATTTAAATAAAATTAAAAATTTATATAAACATCTCTAAACTATTTTAGATATCATAGAGAATATTCAAAATTAAAATCATTTTTATATAAGCCATTTATTTATTATAACCATTTATATATAAATCAAGATGGGATATATACATTACCATGGAAATTTTGAAAACACACAATTATCATATACATTTTTTTTAACAAAAATAATTAGTATTGTATTGCTAAAAGTTGAATTCAACAAATGCGTACAAAAAATCCTCATGAATTTGAGAGGATCTAAATCAGTATGAAGCTTAATTACAGTGATTCATAGGTAAATAAACTAGAGGTAAAAAATAAAGCTCCCCAAATGACGATAGATTCTTACAAATTGGCCTAGGAGCATATACAAAACAACTTCATAAAAAGTGAAACTAGGAGCTAGTAGCGTTGTCGTGACATGAACACCTTGAGTATTTTCTTCATTTTCCTTAGAAGTGTTAGAATTTTGACTTACAAGCAATTAAGTTAGACTTGCATTTAGTCAACATGTCACATCATAATAATTGCATGCACAAGGATCACTGAAAAAAAGACATTCAACAATAGACACAAAGATTTATACTGGGAAAACCCTCTCACGGGAAAAACCCAACAAAACTTCTCAATATAGATTTGTCAACCAAGTACAATGTCACAGTGTTAACAAGAAGCTTAGAGTTCTCTTACAGAAAGATAGAGGAACTCTAGAAAAACCCTATATCAAGAAATATATGTCTTCCAAGTCTTCTACAACCCAAAATAGTCTTCTTCTTAGCTAGATCGAACCTCTTCCTTGAACTTTCTTGTTGTGTGTGTGTGTGTGTCAAATGAGGAGTGCACCCTCCTTATTTATACTTGTATTTTGGGTGACTTTTCCTTATGGGGCTGACTTGTCTTTCTTATAAGTACAATATAAAATAATAATATTTTTTGGAGTCAACATTACAAATACAATATAACATTGTTATTTTTAGGGTTTTACATGAGCAATACAATAAGAATATCTTCTGATGCTTCATCTTAATTTAACTCTCCCTCTTAGCAAGGAAGGTATTCTTCTAACACAATCGTCAACACTGCTTTTGTTATCTTGTACTTGACCATTTACTTGTTGACCTTTTCATGAATCTATCCATCATTAGAAGTTTTGTACTAGCAATCCTTTTTCGTTGCATCATGCATCCAGGATCTCAACATAGCATCTCACTAGTGGGAGCAACCTCATCGTCCTTTCAGACCTTATGTCATCATGGGACTTCCATCTAATCCATGTGCCATTTGTGTATGCCAATTGTGACAGGTTGTGCATTTTCCAGCTCTATAAGCTACGCATGCCAACTCTAGTTGCACATCTGCCAGCTTTGCAAGATGCGCATGCCAACTCTATAAGTTGCAAATCTTCCAGTGCAAAGACTATGCATGCCAAATCTAGTTGTACATCTACCAACTTTGTAAGTTATGCAAGTCAACTTTATAAGTTGTGCATCTACCAGTCCGAAGACTGCGCATACCAACTCTAGTTGCACATCTGACAGTCCCGAACACTACACATTGTGTCCATGAATGACTACCCATTGCTATCACAGTGACTGTGCTATTGCCTCCTGGAATCATATATGTAACTCATCACTCTCTCTCACGAGGGAAGTCCTTCTGGACCACTCCAAGCTTGTCCCTAAAGTATTCAAAATCTACCCTTGACAGAGGCTTGGTCAACACATTGCCTATCTACTCTTCTGTCGCAACATACTGGAGCTTCACAACTCCCTTCTATACCATATCATGAATATAATGGTACATAATCTCGATGTTCTTGGACTTGTCATGAAACATAAGGTTCTCTGACAACTTTATGCAACTTTGGTTGTCACAATAGATACAAGTCACCTCTAACTCAAGATCAAACAATCCTGCAAGAAACAAGTACCGCAAGTCCCCTACAAAACTGTTGTTGGGGATTTGATTCCATTTCACAGTTTTGGATTTGTTTTGAACCTGTTTAGATCTGATTTACTTTCTGATATGATATTATTTGGTTCATATTTTAAAATCCAAAATCTTTCAGTCATGCTTGTAGCTGCTCTCACCAATTCCGGTATGAAAAATCAAGTACCGCACTTTCTCTTCAAAACTGCTGATGGGGATTTGGTGTTAGTTTCTTCATATGAGGTTGCTGATATTTTATTATGTGATTCATTATCTATTTCATAAGCTATATCAGACTATGGAGCTCAAGCATTCACTCTCAACAGTCCTAGTGCTTCTTTACCATTGATCACATGCTCATCTCCTCACAGAACTAGTAAAGAGGAAGATTTTTTGTATCCGCCTGGACACTTGCTCCTAACACTTGGGGCTGTTCTTACCACTCATGGTTTGCTGTTCATGTTGCAACATATCAGTTTCTTGAGTGTTCCTCACATGTTCTGAATCCTCAAGAAGCTTTTCTCACTTATCAGTTGACTTCAGTTGCTCTACATGGGTCCAATCTTCATCCGGCAGCTGTCTATATTTATGATTTAGTTGAGCATATCATTCTTCTTCGAAAGAGGAAAATTCCTCCAGACATAATGATGGAGAGGTTCACATGCCAGGCCCCAGGATACCTGTGCACAAAAGAACCAGATTGATTTTGATTCTACCTGCTTAATTAGAGGGGGGGAATTTTTTCCCATGTGGTTTTTTCCCCAACACCTTGTTTTTGAGCAATTACTTTACTTTACTTGATGTAATGGGTGACCCATGGTCTTAGTTACCAAGGCCCACAGATTGTCCAAGTTAGCATTCAGGGGGGGTGTTAGGTTTATTAATCCTCCCTTGTCCAATTTGGTCATATGTCTAAATCGGGAGTCATGTCTAAATCGGGAGTCCATCAAGTCTATTTATAGTCATTAACACCATTGGGTCCACTTGGCCTAATTGGGGCACATGTTCCAGTTACTAAAGTGTGGGGAACACTAATTGAGGCTCACTGCCACTTATTGCACTTGATTGCATCAGTTTAGGAGCCTCTTAGACCAATCCCTACAATTTAGGAGCCACTGGGAGTGCCGAAACCAACCAAGGTCAGTTCAGTTCAGTTGATGACTAGTTAAGCTAAGTTAGGAGTAAGTTACATTCATTTCTAGGCTCCTACATTCAGTTAGCGCTAGGTTTACTTGACTGCACTCAGGAGGGGCGCATTTCTCACCTACCACAGTCAGTTAGCTTTAGTCAACACTGAATGTAACACTTGAGTTGTGTTTTAGAACTCCGATGAACTTCGGTTATGGTTTAGACAAGGTCAGTTAACTATTGAGTCCTCCGATAATGATTTAGACAAGGCATTAGTTACCTACAGTCAAGTAGAGTCTAATCAATTCGAATTTCCTCATGTGGATTCGAAATGCTTGTGGCTATTAAAGCCATTGTACTTCATTGTAATTATTATCTAATTACTCTTTGATTAATGAAAAGCATTCACAACTGCAAGCCATTTTTGCACTATTCCATTCTTCAATAACTGAGTAAATTGTGTGATCTATCTTGTGAGTTGTGTGTTTGTCCACATATCTATGTGCTCAATTTAATACTTTTTAGCTAGATTCTCTACAAGAGATTTGAATTCTTTGAACTTGTTAAACACTTCACTTTTAGCTTTTAGAAAATAAATCCAAGTTTTACGAGAATAATCATCAATAAATGAAACATAATATACATACCCGCTTAATGAAGTGGATGACATCGGTCCACATACATCTGAATATACGATGTCCAAGATTCCTTTAGCTTTGCTGTCACTTCTTGGAAAGGAGTTCTTCACATTATTTCCTTGTGCACATCATTTGCATACGCCATCATGCTCTACTTGGATATCTGGAAAACTTGTTACCACCTTGCTCACGATCGATAATGCTTTGTAATTCAAATGAGAAAGTCTTCTATGCCATAGTTCACTTGGATTCACGGCAGTGTGTACTAATGTTGAATCTAACTAGCCCTTCAACAATTTGTATAGTCATCCCTCTTCAACACCAATCATGATTGCATCATTAATGGTCTTTCCTTTTGGCCACATGAGAACTTCTCCATCAACAAAGGAAACTCTAAATCCCTTCTTATCCAATGTTGAAACGGATAGGAGGTTCCTCTTCAAACTAGTTACATATAGCATGTCTTTCATCTTCATGGGATTTCTGGAATCCAACTTATATGGGGCTTCTCCTAACCCTTTAACACGACACTGATAATCATCTCCAAGCTTCACTTTGTGAGGTGAATCTTTCTGAATCAAACTTGAGAAAGAATCCTTGTAACTAGTCATGTGCTTATCAACAAGCCATGTGTCACTTCCATGACTGACAGTCCTTGTAAGAGCATATATCAACACATATTCTTCTTCACTTGAATAATCTTCTCTTGCTTTATTTTAAACAGGTTCATCATCTTCTGCAACAAGAGCATTGTGTCTTTTATTTCTTCCTTTTATTATCTGATATTTTACTTGAGGAAAATATCTTGAAATATGTCCCATCTTTTGGCAGTTGTAACATCGGGGTTGAATTGTTTCTGAGTTCTACATCCTCACATTCTTGAGATGAGTTTTGAGTGTCATATTTTGGTTGGTATTCTTGCATTCATATAATTTGGTCCAAGCATCAAACATTTCCTTTAGAGTCTTTAAATATGGGAATGGGTTGGAAGACCCTGAGCAACATTGGTTCATGTGTGAAAGTTGTTTGGACAGTGCGACGGGTCTAGGATGAAGATATAAAAAGAGATTAGATGATCACAACCTTTAGGGGTCGTCCTCTTGAATGGTGTATGAAATTTTCTGTGGTTCTCGCAGGGGTTCCTCAAAAGTCATTGGATCAGATATGGATTGTACTGATCGAAGAATTCAAGAAACCTAAGTTTGAGTCGCAATGTATCACCGAATTAAAAGAAATTAAGCAATTCTTGACTGAGTCTCTTTGGGACTTGTTGATGCCTCGGTTATGTAGGTGTTGGAAAGGTGTCCAAGGCAAACAACTGGGGATGAAAACCCAGCCAAAGGCTTCAGAAAATCCTATGCAAGTATTACCCTATCCTTGAGTTGTTTGGTGTGGTTAACACCCATGGATACAAAGGCGGCAGGCCTCCGCTGGCACTTGTGAGTGTTTGATCCTAAAAGGATCTGTCTTCCTACAAGGGAATATCGAAGTGTCCTAACTGTAAGGGTGGATCTAAACCTAAGATAACTCTACCTTAAAAGAAATCTAAGCTAAGTTAGATCTGATCTAAAAGAAGTATGGTAACTTGGTTCAAATTCAAATAAGTTATTCATCAACTTAACAAAAATGCAAAATTAAATTATTTAACTTATTACTTTAAATGTAACCAAGCAATTAAAATCACTGATAATAATTTAAAGACTAAGCATATCCAATCTTACCTTGTAACTCTTATGTTAATTGAAAAATTAACATGAATTATTGATTAAATAGTTTCTGTGAATCATTTGCAGAAATAGATAAGGATTTTAATCAAAGAAATTTAATTAAAATATAAGTACACAAAGACTCATGAATTAAGAGAAATCCAAATTATAGATCAATGCGTTAATGATTGGATGCAAAATCAACAGTATTCATTGATAATTAAAGTGAAGAAATCTTACATCATCAAGGAAATTTGATAATTTACCCAAAGAAGATGCCGAAATAAACTAACTTTGATTCATTATTCTGCAAAAAATTACATGATTACAAGTGAAACAATGTTTCTCCAGTCCTTCCCTGGCGATTATCTCCCTCATGGCGGCGCCTCCAACTCCACTCTTTAAAGTACAGTAAATTGATCTCAAAAGAGTCAGAGAAGATAAAAGAAGAAATTCCATTCTCCCATATTCAGAGATCAACCCCCCCCACCTCGTTAACAATGAGGGATATACCCTTTAAATAATAATTAAAAGAAGATAAAATTCCCATAAAACCGGGGATTACAAAATAATACCTTTCTCCTCTTATCGTCATAGAAAGTGGTCCATAATAAATGTTTCACAAAATCTTTCAATATATTCACCAAATATTTGCGGGAAAGATCCCATAATCAACCGTAGAGATTAACCATAGCCTACTAATTATCCCCTACGTATGATTAAGGAGCTAGATGATCTATCTTAAAAGATTCATGATGATCAATAATATCCTTAAAAACTGAAAAGTCATCCACTTGTTCCTCCTTCAAAGGAATTGATGGAAAAAACAAGTATTTCATTGATTATAAGATCATGGATAATGGTTTGGTCTTGATCAATCATTTTTTTAGTGACCTTCATTTTCTTCTTCTGAGGAAAGTGTATGCAAATAGATATGGCCTCAGGTTCTTCTTCACTACCATTGCTTTCATTAGGAATGTCTATATCAAAAGGTGGCAACACAGGTTCTTGATAAAGAACAGGCTAAAGTTCCTTTTCTTTATCAAACCTAATCAAAGATTTGTGATCCCCCTGCATATTTCACTCAGTATAAGCGTCAGAAGGAAAACTCATGGAAACTAGCCAACAATACTTACCTATTACAGTATGGCAAACAAGCAATTACTTATGTCGAAGCCTGTATTTAATAGGAAACAAACAGAGATTTTAGAAATGACTAAGCATGATAGATTGTCATAATTAAGATCTTATGGCTTGGAACTTTCAATTATGACTTCTATATTGTCATGACGCGTGACATGTATTGACAGAAATTGGGTTAAGACAGAGTAAAATAGTAACAATTCACACATGATTTACACCAAATATTAGCGCCTAATTCATTACAACTTAGTCGAATCCATGATTACCAATTCATGAGAGATTACAAGTGAAAATCACAATTTGCATTAGAGGAAATTTCAACTCAAAATGGGCCTCCTAAACAAAATTAATAAAATAATAGTTAAAATAATAAAATAATATTTATTAATTTGGGAGGAAGAAAAGAAAAAAAACTATTTTTTTGTTTGTATTTTCGACATATCTCCTCGTGTTTTTACTCAAATTTCAATAAGGAGAGCTCGTTGGATGCATAATTAAATTCTGCATCCAACGAGTACCCACTCGTCATACTTTTGACGGACTCCGCTACCCCAAAAACAAGAAATAGCTGAGAAAACGTGATGAAACAAACAAAGACCTATTTATATTATAAAAGTGTTTAAGACCTATACGGTATTTCAAATTTAAAGCAATTTCATTGGATAACACATGATGACATGGAATTTGAGTTAAAGTTAAAAGGCCCATTTTGAGTTGAAGTTTCGTCTAATGAAAATCGAATCACAAACAAAAGAATGGAGAAATTGAATGATCATTGAAAACACAAAACAATCCCAACCATCAGATCAAGACGAATCCATAGTAGAGATTTAAACTTGCAAGCTGCGTCTTCCCCGTAATCCGCAATTGCGGGATGTGGGAATGCAAACTCTCTTACAGTTTAACTAACCTTTCCGCAATCCGCAATTTACGGGTTGTGGGTTGGGGATTAAAAGTTCAAAATATTTACAAAGCAATCCGCAATTGCAGGATTCAGGTTGCGGGAAAGACACACTTTTTGGGAAAAATTAATTCCTTCCGCAACTCACTAAAATGCAAATAAATGCATAAATTTTAAAAAATGTTAACTAAATCAATCATGACAAAGACATAGAAACCATGATAAACAACATGGGAATCCAAAAATGACTATGGAACTTAAGTATCACCTTTTGCATATAAAAATTCGGGCTCTTATGTTTTGGATAAAACATGGGATCTGTTGTAGCTACAATAGGACTTCGATCAACGATTTAAGACTCTGACGGCTAAGGTGAGTTTCTAGATGTCGATGTAACATAAAGAATTGTTTATTGTGGCGATGGTACCACATATTCATGTTCCCTTGATGCAGCAAAAGATTGTATCCTAGAGCGAAGCTCTTGAGATTGCTATGAAATTGGAAGCTTCACCAATTGGAGAAACTAGTGAGAGAACAATGCAAATAAAGTCGCAAATTTCTAATCTAATATTGCAAATACAAGATATCAATAAAGGAAAATAAATTCCATAAGAAGTATGGTGTACAAGATGCAGAAATGAAGGCCATCATAAAGATTCATGTCCGGATTTATTGAACTATCTTGCATTAGGAGTGCCAAACCCAATAAATTCACAAGGAATGCCCTGGTGTCGAATTTTTCAGAAAAGAGGTCATCGATAGGAGGAATGCTTGTATATACAGAATATAGTGAGTGCACCTTCTATCCTATATTGTAAATTATGTTGATCTGTGGGCCACGACGAGAAAGACTGTAGAGCATACCTGTTGCTATAGGAGAATAGGATCGACACATATCTGATGACAAATGATGAATAGATGAAATTCGAGCGTGCTCAGGCCTAATACTCTAAACCAAGGGGGGTGGTCCTTTTAGGGGTTGAGGAGGAGGAGGAGGATTTTTTCATGTAAGGGGTCAAGTTATTTGTTATAATTATGGACAACAGGGACATTTTTCCAGAGACTGTACTAATCCCACATCGACATGTTCATATTGGAAAGCATTGGACCACACTGTCAAGGAGTGTCTGCAGCTAGTTGCTAAATGGCAAGCCAGAAATTCAGGAAACTAGAACCAAACTCAAAATTCAAAACAAAATATTCAGAAGATTTCGATCGAAACTTGAGAACCTAATATCATTGTTGTAACAAGAAGAGGTGTTGCTACTAGAAGAGATCAAGATGTACCATGGGTAAAGCCAAGAGTTCAATTAGTGTCACAAAAGAAAGCGGCATTTGATGTCCAGAAAGAAAAAGGCGTTTTCTTTGATGCATGTGATGAGTTCATTGATAGAAATCATACGTCGACATATGTTACTGTCCCAGTATTGTATGGTGGACCAATCCCGGAAATGCTTCAAATATTTGATTAGTTATTCGAAACAAAGTAGAAAGAGAAGGTAAGAAAGTTGAAGAATTTATTTAAAATTTGTTTAGCACTTATAGAAGATAAGGATGCGTTGGAAGTACTATTGTCTCTAGTCGAAGAACCTCAACCAAGTGTGCAATAAGAGAAAAAAGTTAACCACATTGGTAAAAGGATGAAAACTGGTCATGAGTTAAGGATGAATGCTCAGATAGGTGATTATGATATGGATTTGATCATACTAGACTTGGGGTTAGACATTAATATTATGACAAGATAAACCTAGGAAAGCATGGGAAAGATGAGACTTGTATGGTCTCTTTTTCAGTTACGTTTATCCAATCAGTCAAAGGTATTGCTTATTGGTCGACTGACATGGGTTCTTGTCGAAGTGGAAGGAATCCAAACCTGTGCAGATTTTGAAGTCATAGACATTGTTGATGATACGAATCTATATCCCGCACTTCTGGGATTGATTGTGATATTGATAATGAAAAAATTATCAATTTCAAAAAGAAAATTGACAATTATCAATTATCAATTGACAATGAATCATGAAATCTGTGCGATGGGTAGGTACTCAGGTATGTGATCTACCTACCTATGAAGGATTTCCTAACTTGGATGCATTTCTTACAGAGTTCAAAGAAAAAGTATTTGAACCTCAACGCTTGTTAGAACTGGATGTTGCATTGAAGGCTACACCCACTAGGTGGTGGGTTGCTCATAAGCAATCTATTTCAGAATGGTCTCAATGTTGATGAATACTAGAAATCAGATTTAGAGAGAATATGTCTTATACTAGAAATAAATATACAATATTGACAAATCTTGTTGAACATATTCAAAATTGCCGCATGACATGGAATACGTCGCTACGACATGTGGGTTCATCAGTTTAAACATACTTTGGATATGATACCAAGAAAATGATATACATTGATTGAGTTACGATAAGAGACTGTAGAATGGGAAGATATAGCTACCAATTTCACTCATACTTTTATCTTTGCTAATGGAAATATGATGATTGATGTTGCTTTGCAAATTATAAGAACCAAGATTTTTGAAGACATCCTTGTTTGGATGTCGAGTTTCTCGCATAGCAAAGTGACAACTCAGAATTGGATGGACTGCTATAATGTAATTGGAAAACATGATGATGATAATCCATGTGACGTACATATTCTTGAATATGAGGGTAGTTGAGCAGTGGAGGGATCAGGCTTATCGAATGACAAATTTATGAATCTGATCATAGCAAAGAAGGTGAATATTGGTTCCCCAAAAATTCCAAAATTTTTCAATATTGGAGATTATTGGGATGATGAGATAGTAGGGAAAATTATAGACTTATTGCATGAATTACAAGATCTATTCTCTACTAAGTTTTCAGAGATGAATGGGATTATTGGTGATCTAGTAGAAATGAAGATTCCCCTGAAGCCCGACGCAAAACCTGTCAAGAAGCGATTGTATCAAATCAATCTGATATATAAAGAGAAGGCCAAGATCGAGTTAGAAAAAATGTTAGATGCAGGAACCATAGAATCTATCAAGGAGTATGAATGGATTATCCCTATGGTTTTTTAGGATGAGAAAATTGGCGAAGTCTGCATCTATGTCGACCTGCGAAAATTAAACGATGCCTTCCTACATGATCCATTCCTAACCCCATTCACATATGGAGTATTGGATAGCGTTGTAGGAGAAGAAGTGTACTCGTTTACTCATGGATTATCTAGATACCATCAGATAAGAATTTTAAAGGAATATCGGTACAAGACAACCTTTGCGACAGAGCGGGGATACTCCCAATACATGTAATGCCTTTTGGACTCAAGAACGCCCCTGCTATTTTTTCTAGAATAGTAGTAGCCTCTTTTAAATATTTCATCCATAAATTTCTTGAAGTATACTTTGATGATTGGATGGTCTATGGGATAGTGAAAAATAATATTGAGAACCTTAGAATGATGGTCGACTAGTGTAGACAATTTAAGATTTATCTTAACTTGAAGAAGTGTATTTTTTGTGTTCCTTTTGGTATCCTACTAGGTCATGTGGTCTGTCGAGATGGAATATTTATGGACCCTGCCAATATTGTGATTATTGTCGACCTATCCCCACCCACAATAGTTAAACAATTAATAACTACCTTGGGTCATACAGGGTATTAGATAAAATTTATTCGGGGGTATGTCGAGTTTACAACTCTAATGGAAAAATTGCTGAAGAAAGATGTTAAATTCCAATGGAACGAGAAATGTAAAGAGAGTTTGTATGTTCTCAAAGACAAGATGGTCTCGGTGCCTATATTGGTATTTCCAATCTGGATAAAATAATTTCATGTACACGTCGATGTGTCGTATGTCATGCTTGACATCATACTTGCATAGCTAGTTGAGGGTTCTCTAGATCACCCCATTGCATTTTCTAGTAGAAAGTTGCCGATGACAAAAAGGAACTATACCACTACTAAACGGGAGGGACTTGAAATGGTATATTCTCTCCAAATTTTTTGACATTATTTACTAGGAGGTCATTTCAAGATGTATACATACCATTCTACATTGAAATATTTGGTCAATAATCCATTTTTTGGGGGGAAGATCTATCGATGGCTTATCCTATTCCAAGAATTTTATTTTGAGATTATTGTTAAGCCAGGTCGACTGAATTCAAGACTTGACCATATGTTGAGGTTAAAAAGTGGAGAAGAGCCTACTAATATCAATGATAGTCCTATCAACACAATTGTTTGTGGTTAAGATGATTGATGATCATTACCAAGACATTGTACATCTCTTGACTACAACATATGCACCAGAAGGATTCAGTGCAACGCAGAAGAAGCAATTAGTTGTAAATGTTGCAGATTTCCAGTTGATCGTTGGGAAATTGTATAAGATGGGACTACATGAAATACTGCATCGCTGTGTCTTGGAACATGAGCAACCGAGGGTGCTGAATGAAGCACATGATGGTGTCGTAGGAGGCCACTTTGCACGAAAAGTGGTAGTGCGCAATATTTTACAGGAAATATTATGGTGGCCTACTCTACATGCAAATGCTAGATACTATTGTCGTAGATGTGATATTTGTATAAGAATTGGAAAATCATCACGATGAGATGAAATGTTGTTGGTACCACAAGTGACCTTGTAGGAATTCGATAAATGGGTTGTTGATTTTGTGGGTCCCATTAACCCACTAGGAAAACGAATGGGTGCACGCTATATAATCACAGTGACAGACTACTTAACTAAATGGGTCAAAGCAACACCAATAATAGATTGTACTGTTGTGATTGTTGCCATATTTTTATTCGACCATGTTGCGACCCAATTTGGATGCCCAAATTTTTTTATAAGTGATTAAGGTATGCATTTTGTGAATTAGTCGATTGATAAATTAACTAATGAATTTCATATTCAACACCGAAAGACAACTCCATATCACCCACAAGAAAATAGTGTTGTCAAAGTGTTTAACAAGATCTTGGAGAATGCGTTAACAAAGATCTGCAATGCTCATAGGGATTATTGGGATCATAAGATACTTGTGGTATTATGGGATTATCACACAACCTACAAAAATTTAACAGGAAAAATTCCATTCATATTGGTTTATGGACAAGAGGTCATCATGCCATTAGAATATATTGTACCTAGTCTTAGAATTGATGTGATCATTGAAATGACAGATGTTGGCACAATAGAAGAAAGATTGCTGCAACTGGTATAGTTGGAAGAAGATCAATTTGTTGTAGGCTATTACCAGCATGTCAAGAAGGAGAGACATAAGGCTTGACATGAATGCCATATTAAGTTCAAGCAGTTTCAGGTTGATGATTTTGTCCTCCTTATGACATTAAATTTTTGAAGCATTCGGGAAAGCTTCGTACACATTGGTTGGGGCCATATGTTGTCATTTGTATCACCGATGGAGGTGCGGTCCAGTTACATAAGTTAGGAGGTACACCCTTTAACGGGTTGGTAAATGGAAGTCAACGAAAACCTTATCAGGATAGCTGCACTTCACTCGACTGGAAAGATAGTGAAAAAAAAACTGAAGTTTTGTATATGAATATTTGTCGCAAGTTTATATATGTGTTGCAAGTGTAAAATGTTGTCGCAGACTATACATTTGTCACAAGGGAAATGTTTTTGCAGACTAAACGTATGTCACAAAAGAAATGTTGTCATAATATGAATTTCTGTCGCAAGTGACAGTTGGAGGGTTGTTAGGTTGAGGTAATGATAGATTTCAACGGCATGCTTTTTGGTCACATCTACCATTAATGCATCATAACTACCTATTGTCATGATTAGTGAAGTGATGGTTTGATTGGAGGTTTATTAGAATGATGGGAAAGATTTCCCCATGTGATAGAATTAGCCCCCACCTTTTCCATTTATTGCAGACTCATGTGAGTGAACGACTTCCTGCATGAAGAAACCTATTTCATCTTTGCACTGAAGTCTGTTCATTCAGTTGTATCCAACTAACTAATTTATTGAATCAAGTTATCTGTCTACAACCAATTTGAATCTGAATCCATTTTATAATTATGGAAACCCCTATGTCGAGCACTAGCACCATTCACAGATCCATCATGGATGTTCCCCTTATCATTCTCATTGTCGAAGAAGCTACAGAATTTTTTTCGCGACCGGTGTCAGTCGTTCCCCCAAGAGAGAAGCGAATTGGTCAAGGAAATGTTCCTCAATAAATATTTAAAGCTACTCACGATGTCGAAGCATCAGGATCTGGGTCAGAGACCCTATTACCTAGATACATTCCCTTGAGGACAAATGATTCTCCTTGTGTCACTATTAGTAAGAATGCCAAGTACCCGCTGGTCAAGCCATCCATCTTGAAAGGAATCCATGTAGCGGTAGACATTCTACTGAATCTGAAGAAGATGAGATTTGCAAAACACAATTTGTAGAAGTTTCCTAAAATTTCCATGCAGAGGTACATGACCTCTATGCGAGAAGCTAAAGATACACCTATTCACCTTTTTCCAATGGAGTGAGCAAGAGGACTGGAGAAGTTGGGAATACTATCATTGCTGCACATGCCCCATTTTGGTCACATGATGAAACTTAATACACGCGTCAAGAAATTTTTGGTTTGTTTTCATGTAGGTTTCCTTTGGTTGGATCGACAGATTTTGATGGATGTCAACCTTATAGATTTAATCATTGGAATACCTCTTGCAGGGGTCGACCCATCGCCATTATTTGCTGGAAAGGAACATGACCCATGCCTAGTCAACCAGATGAAGGAGAAATACAACCTTTCCATATATAAGGGAGGCTTCTCCATTGCCTCTATCAATGAAACTGTTGTTTGGTTCGCAGCGAAAGTATTACCAAGTAAGCTGCTAAAAAATATGCGACCAAACTAGTGTACTACCAGAACCATTTCTACATCAGAGAAATGTCTTGTGGGTGTACAATTGAACTGGTCAACGTACATTTTTAATGAGTTATTACCATATGCCACTGATGCACAGGAAAAAGGTAACCCTTTACCTATTTTGTGACTATTAATTTTGATATCATTTTTCGCATGGGCCGAACCACCGAAATACAGGTGGGTGGAAGGTCTTGTGCCATGTTGAGGGGCATGATACCAGAATCTCTAGTATTTGAAATATAATCTATGTCGGCAGATGAACAATAACATTGAGCTTTACCTACATGATGATGCACTGAGGCATCACATTGGGAATGAAGCAAGGATTTATGCAGAGACTGTCTAATAGTTCCATAATATTATGAAATTTTCTGTTGAGGCCCACCACATTTATCTGTAGCCATGACAAGACCCCAAGAACCAATGTTTGGCTACTGAATTTCATTTGACAGATGAATACATTTAGATTTTTTTTGGGACTGGATCGAAGAGTCAAGACAAACTGTTGCAGATGATCAATTATTTGTTGAAATTGACCCATGACAAGACGAGACGTTGAGAAATTAAGGAGGAGATCAACAAGGAGAAGAAATCCCACATAGAACCCCCTATTAAAGAAAAGAATAATACATCACGACCCTGACGTATCAGGAACTGGGTGACAAACACAAACGATCCAAAGAATCAAATAAGAGTCGTAAGAAACAAAAGGCTGATAAAACATCTGGAGCTGGTGGACTTACCAATGACAACTACAATCTCATTACTAATCAAATGGAGAAGTTTCCAATGAGACTTGTAAGGAAATTAATGAGCGCAACATTGACTTGGTTGGAGACATCACAGACTTACTACATACTCTCTATGTCACAGTAAAAGAAGTTAGAGTAGTGGTTGTGTAGGAACCATTCTATACTGAGTCATAGGAAGAAGTCGGTCCATCTGGGGATCGACCTATCGTGGTACCCTCGATTCCCAAGCATAGAAAGATTCAAGTGCCTCCTAAGGCACTTGATTTGGAAACACCAAATCATAATTCCATGATCAAATACATTGGTCATGTAAGTGTCGATTTTTTCTGTAATTCCTATGTATCTACTGCATAATATTCAGGATGTTGCAGTAGATGAGTTGAAGGCAAGAGGCATGCAGTGTTTGAATGGCTCAAACATTGAAATAATAGCGTCGTATCTCTCAAAACCACAGTGAAAGAGATAGACTAGAAATCACAAACATGGTAGGAGGACAGGAAAATATTGGAGCAAGTTGTCGCGCTCGCCTGCCATGATTTCTCTGAAGAGGGAGTTACAAATGAAATGCTCCTGGAGGCCCGATTTATTCAACTTGGGGAGGTAGTTTCCATCCTCCACCAATGAATTGCAAAGTTAGAAACAAATATGACTCCCAGTACACTCCCTGAGGTACTGGAAGAGTGATAGAAGGTAGTAAATGAAAATGTGCAAAATATTCAGGAGGCCGAGGAACTTTGTGCCAAATCATATGCACAGGTTTCTCAGTCATGGAAAGCCTTGATGGAATATGTGGAGTTGCATACATTTTTGAGAGAAGATTCATACCGCAGAGGAAAATCTAACCAGGATAAGAAATGAATTGAAGGAATTTCCACCGGTTGAGAAGATGAGCAAGGTTGCTAACTTCAAAACATTACAGCAATAGGTTGCCAAACTGTGTACACAAAAAACAAAGATGAATAGAACATGTTGTAGAGCTCTAGGCTGAAGAAAAGCAACTTACAACAATCATCCACCCTGTCCACGAGCAGGTGAGACAGGTTTTAATATTGAAAGGAGTTGAAATTTCGAAACATATTAGTTCCAAACTTGTCGATCAAATGCAAAAATTTAAAGAATATGTGTAGAGAGAAGCAGAAGAGGTAATGAAGATCTGTCAAGAGTTTCAAAATAAACTTGACATGAAAAAAATATCTGACTAAAGTGGCTTAGGACGAGGTGACAAGTGATTTTTGGGGGTCTGTTGGCCCTAGGAAAGTGCATACTAGTTTTGGTCAGAATTGTGAAGGATCCGGTCGCAAGGTGGGAAACGTCATGACATAAAAGGAGAAGAATAATCCAAATCTGGGAATTTGACATATTTTGTGGAAATAATAAATAAAAGAGTGATTTATGTTAGGCTAATAGTCTATTTCAAGAATGGGAATGATTGTAACCTAGGCCATTAGCGTCTATATTAATGTAACATAATTTATTGGGGTAGTTAGAACAACTTGTCAACTGTCAGTTGAGGACTAGTCGACGGTTAAAACAAGAATTGTAAGAAGTATATAGGGTCGATAAAATTTGTTTTCGTATGATCACTAAAATCCTTATGAGTGTGATAAGCAGGTATTCATTCATTCGTCAGAAAAGAGAGAAAGTGGTCAGGTCGTTCCATGAGTTGCGTCCAAACGACCTTCATGACTTGCAATCTTGATAGAGAGGTCGATACAAAGAAGAAAGAAGACATAAGAGAATGAGAAAGATAGATAAAACTCATCCATTGTAAAGAATATTTTGAGATAAGTTTGCAAGCTGTGTGTGCAGACCAAAAGTTCCAAATATTACTCATGCCAGATGAAGAGCGATTTTGTGGTTTTTCTCGTATGGGTTTCCACGTTAAATATGTGTGACTTTGATGTATGTTTCTTTTATGTATAAATATTTATGAGTTTGTAGCACTTATATTGTGGAATTTCGACAATAACTATGATTTAGATGTGTATGATTTATATATATTGCATGTGTCGAAAGCTCTGTATATTTTTATATGTTGCATATGTGTCAAAGGATCGACTTACTTTCTTGTTGTGTATGGGTTGACGGTAATCCATCCTTCTATTTTGATCAAGCGGCTTGTTAATTTTGTGAGGAATAAATACCCTTCCATAACTGCAGAAACTTGGTTTTGGAAGTCCCCATAGATATCTCGGGTGAGACCTCAATTGTGTCACAGGTGTTGTCGAAGAAATCACACTCTGCCAGGTTGATATCTTGGATTTGTTGGATGGAAAAGAAATCTGGACTTGGGTTAGTGGAATCAATGCCAACCTATGCTCAAAAGATGGATACATTGTGGAAATATATTATGAAAATTTTGTTGTTAATACTCCAAAATGGTGTTAAATATAATGCAGTTGTGAGACTTGTTATCAAGGAGGATGGTACCCTAGTCAGTTAACTAGGGTTATTGATCAGTTAAATAGGCAGAGCAAGTCCCTGGAAGGTACCCTAGGGACCTGTTGAAGGCCCAGACTTGTAGGTTATTGGAATATCTACAAGGCAGACAACATAAGGAAATAGTCCAACTAGAAAGGCTTTGAATCGATCCCACGCAGAGAAGATTCTATCCACGAGTTGTTTGGGATGACTAAATCCTATGGATATAAGGCCTCCATTAGCACAAAGGTTTTCATATCAATAATATTTGTTCTTAGGAAAAGTGAGAAATATTTAAAATGACTAGACTCCACACTAATTGTTCAAGAAAATTAAACATGGTATGTAACAATTTTGGATAGGGCTATTATAAGATATAATATATAACAAGAAACTAATCGATCAACATACAAAAATGTAAATCAAGTTCAATCTCCTTAACCAACTTCAAATAAATATGAACAATTAAAATTGCAATGTTTTATCCAAAGTGTTATATAGATGTACAACATGTACAAAAGGTAATACTAATTAACAAATCAATATCAAGGATTAATGATCATCAGCTATAAAATAGAGCATGTGAATCAAATAAAGACATTCATTCAACGCACATTCAATCTGTCAATATCACAAGGAAAAATCAATACATGAACCAACACATCAGTAGATAAACCACCAATAATCATTATGCGAGATAGATGGAAGAAAGACAAAAATTCATGAAATACATTTGATGAATAACCATAGAACATAGCATAAAATGACAGTGTAATTCTATTCATTTGTAAAAAATTGCAAAGTACAAAATTACAATCTTTCCTAGTATGCACTTGGTAGTCTCCTCTTCTGTAGATTTCTTCTAGGCTTAATACCTCTAGTTCCCTTCCCTTACTTGGGAAATACCCTCCCTTTAAATAATATTACAAAATTTACAAAAAAAGGAAATTTTTCAAGATATGGGATAACAAGATAAGTTGGTTTAATGGTTTTCCAACGGCGGAACGCCACTTGGAATCTAGGTCCATCAGATCCTCTATGTCTTGATATTTGGCATGTTCCAAGTGTACTCTCGTGCATATTTGAGATGCAATCTCCCTCTTTTTGACCTTCTTCCATTCTTGGAGGTACACATGTATTCTCATCATTGAAGTATGGGGTATCTCAATCCATCTCGCGATTTACTACATAGCAATCTGAGTGATCTCCTGGATCTACTCCTTGGCTATAGAAAAATCCCTTTTGATCTCTTCCAATTTTAGCTTTGGAGAAAGTGCCTGATCAATTGGATCCAAGAATGGCATGTCCAGAAAACCAAGCAAAGTCTCACCAGCAAACCACGTTTTCTTGCATGCCAGCTGCCCATCCTTCGTGATGGATTCCATTGCATCGCAGATGCTTTCCTAGGTCTTAATTGTGACTTCAGTCCTCTTGGAATGAAGTTTATCCATGAGTGTAAAATCAAGTGGTATGTCTTTGATGTGCTTCTTCCACTCTAGTACACTGTCGAAGTCCTTGACTGCTTCTATCCTACGAGTATTATGATCTTGCAGGGTATCAGGTTGATGCTCAAACATATTATATAGTTCCTGAATTTCATTGAAACCTATGACCAAATTGGCCATGGTATGATAAAATTCATCATGGACCTTACAAGCTAGTTGCTTAAACTCTTCAACTGTTAGTTTAGAGAAAGAGGAAGCAGTTGAAACTAGCTGAGAGTCCTTGAGCTATTGTCACGTCCCCGTCCCTCAACCGGCGAAGAGGACACGACGAACATCAACACAGCCGGGCAAATCGCCCCATGAACATTGACAGAATCAAATGCTGAAAATAAAACTTGCAAGCATACATAGATGCATAGTCTTTATTCATACAGCGGAAGCAACAAAAACACATTTCCAGCATTTAACATCAATATAAATTACAGAGATGAAGTAACGGCAGCACTTATCTTTCAATGAAGAACTCACCCGCAACCAGCTACATCGCTGCAATGTTCCACCCAACCGTAGGCTAGCTTGCTCATCAAACTCTCAGCAACGCTGCCACCCCCGAGCTGGGCATGATTCCTCCGGAATAAGGGTCAATTGCAGGCTTACACATAGCCAAGGGGCACAAACAACAAACCAGGCACAGCTGGGTTTAACAGGCCTTCACAGATTGGCCAAGCCAGCACATCCCAAGGGGACAACCACTGCATACCAGCAGCAAAACAACCAGGGAGAGATCCCAAACAAACACTGGGCACAGCTCAAGCCCACAAGGCAACTCAGTGTTGGTTTTGGCCCTAACGTGGCCAAAAAAACTCAATCGCAACCCAAACCAGGATACCTCAGCAGCCACAAACACACAATGAAGGATAACAACAAACCACAGTCCCAAAACAGAGAAATTCAGCCAACATCACTCACAATTCCTCAATGGAACGGCTGGGCAATATCACACAGTCCACAAACAGAGGAGAGAACAACTCCCAGCGTGGACAGAAGAGAACACATCCAATGGATTGGCAATCCCAAGTGGTCCAAAACGAAATTGGAACCCACAGCCAACAAAACACACGGGGGAGACACAGCCCCAAAACAAAGACAGTGAGCACAGCTCACAACAGGGGAAATCGACCCAGCAACATCCAACAGCAAAAATACCCGGGAAACACATACCCGATTTCTGCGTGAGGATTCCAGCCTGCGCGTGAGGGGAAAACAGCCTCACCTCTGCGCGTGAGTCAACAGGCCATCGGGAGGATGAACAGACAACCAAACGGTGCGTGGATGAGGAAGATGAACCTTCTCTGCATGAGAATGAACTTCCTGTGTGTGAGGGTGAGCAACAGAACGTGAGAAAAGCCAACGACCATGGGGACAAAAATGGAGAAATCGTGGAAGGGAAGAGCGAAGGCAGTCGTGGGTTGAGTGGGCATGGGGAAAAGGGACTGACAGCCCTGCCACCCCACTCCCAAAGGAAATAACTGCCTCAACCACCAGCTGAAGCATTAAAGAGGTTGACAAGGTTGGATGAGACAAAAGGTGACAACAACAAAGGTGGAAAAACATGGGTTTTTCCCCATAAACCAAGGTTTGACATCCCCCACCCCCTTATCCTTTGGAACCATGCCCTTTTCATTCAACGTTGCACTGCCATAGCTGGTTGTGGTTTATTTTAATTGATGTGCGTGTTTACATGATGCTGAATTATAATGTGCCTTATAGCACAGCATACCATCGACAATTATCTGCATTGCCGAAACATACACAACAAAATCGATGGTGGGGCTTTTGCCTTGAGCTCCTCACCACGATTAATTACAATATATACATCATGCAAACAAGGTCGAAACTGGGGACATCACATTCCCCTCCCCCTTGGAATAACACCGTCCTCGGTGTTCCATTACATATATACAATACGTATATAGTTGCACATCAAAGTTTCAAAATTGCAGATCTGCCCCACGTTCAATCATTTACTTTGAATGTTCAAGACCAAGCCTCTCGGCTTCCATGGACTTCCCCTACTGGTTTTCAGCTTCCAGCTGATCCCGAAGTCTAGGAACTTTGCGGCTATTGCCTTTATCATGTTCCCTCATTGGACAGTCCCGGCGTAAATGATGTCCTCCGCATCTCCAGCATCTCACTAGCTGCTTCATCTTTACCCGCTCAATTTCCTTTGAGTCTTCATGCCTAGACCATTTCTTATCGGGTCGCTTGGACAATTGTCCCATTGCTGATCCACCTTCCTTTCCTTTGCCGATTGCTCTCAGAAGGCTCTTCACCTCCCTTTGCAAACCA
>LPNX010634087.1:718810-739121 GCA_001517045.1 Pseudotsuga menziesii
CTTTATCGTGAATGCTGGACCAATCTCTCTTGGTCATGACACTTAGTGTCTTTGGTCTATTCTAGACCTCTAAACCAGGGAGTCTCTCCACATGGTTTGTCTCGGCTGCTAGGACTCCCCCGTCTCACTAGCACCTTTTTCATTGCCGCTCATTCTGAGCTCTCCAGGACAGTCACATGTCCACATGCATCTCTAGGATGCTCGTATAGTCCTTGCTTCCAGCGATACCTATATCCACACATTGAATAAATTCACATGTTTAGCTTATCCTCATTAGTTTCTATCTTGTTCTAAATATAGAACATCATAACCCAATCATATACACATGTATATTCATTAAGCAAAATAATCCAATACTTATCTGTATTGTGCGTTTCCTCGTTCATCCACAGGATCCTACTTCGCTTTACAAGCCTTGGGATCGCCTATGGACTCAGATGTTAGGTCAGCACGCCGGCTGCTCCACAACATCAAATATATAATGTCTAGCCAGTACATAACCCTGTCAACTGGGCTTGGAACTTTATCATGACCATTTCCAGGTCTAGGATCTACTATGGATCCTTAGGCATATCACAGCCCATCATACACTTATGTCAACAATGACACATACACTTATATCGCCATACACTTATACCAACATACACTTATATCGACATGCACTTATATCAACATGCACTTATACCAACATACACTTATACCAACATACACTTGTATCAACATGCACTTATACCAACATACACTTATATCAACAATACACTTATATCAACCATTTACCTTTACCTTTAGCCTGTCAACACAAGCAACACAAGCAATACAAGCAAACTCATCAGCATCATTGCACTAAAACTGTAATCACATTTCATATCATTCACTATCAACTATTGAGACACCAGGAGTGCGTCCACTCCCCAGAGTGTAATCAATATTGAAAACCCTTTCATGACTCGACATAGGAAAAGTGTGCACTCTCTTCCGGTGTGTGCCATGTAGGCCCTATGCATACTCAAGAAATCGGTCATCATGGAAATAAATCAAAACATGTTCTGCATATGGGATTTAATAATTAAACATGCATATTCATAGCAAGGGTTACATAACACTTATCCATTTTCTGTCGCAGCATGCCTTTATATCTGTTAGGCACCTTCAAGGAACTGGGAAAACTGAATGCTAAGCTGGTGAGCTCGCTGTAGAGCTAGGAACACCTACACCAGAACTAGCCTGACTTCTATAACACCCACACACACACCCAGCACAAGGAATTAGTCCCTTCTCTGCTACACAGTCCCTTAGGCCCTGCATTCCCTTCTAGTGCTATCCCGGGGTTGTGGAGAAGAAAGCCAGCCCTCTAGCTCTATCTATGTGGTTTCCAATCACCAGGTCTAAGAAAACCAAGGCCCCATCCCTATTTCCTGTTTACGTTTCATATCCACACACGTCTCACTGACATAATCCAAACCATCTCACTCATGTTATCACCAAACATGCAGTGCAGATGAGACATTTTCAAAATGTCTAATGGAGTTTCACCCGAAACCCATTTCCAAGGGAAAACCTTCCCATGAAGTTTGGATCTTGCAGGTCATCACACATGATCTTCCTGTAGTGTGTACTCCTGACACCTTCATCAAATAGCCAAACAGTTAGTCATCACCTGATACCACAATCCAATTGATCGTTTCATAACCAAGCAATGACATTAGCAATCAAATTCAATAAGAATTTGCGATTCTATCTACTACATAAATTGACTTGCTCAATTGTGGGTTTCTTGTAAGCAGCACTACTATGCCCATTATACTTTTATGCTTACTATCATAACATGATTACCCACTTACCATGCGTCCCTCCTGACACAATCTCATACAAGCCAACAATGATTAGTAGTCGTTAGTACCTCTTAAATCCGAAATCCACAATTCGAATTTAACAACCCGTACCAACTAATTTTCACAACCATGAGAATTCTTCTCATAAATGGTAGATTCTGGCATTGGTTAGGGTCTTACCTCTCACTTCCAGGCTCGAAATAATCTACTTGAAACATGAATTTCAACCAACCAAACACAATCTTGTGCAAGCCAATAGTGACTAGTAGTTGTAAGCAATTTCTTAAATTTGAAATTCATAATCCAAATTTAACAAGCTCTTTCACATGGTAGATTCTGGCATTGGTCAGGGTCTTACCTCTCAATGCCATTCTTGAAATAATCTACCTGAAACATAAGCTTCAATCAACCAAACACTTGGTAAGTCTGGATGCATATACTATCTCATTGGTACAACCATCGCTGAAGCATTTTCAGAATTTATAAAATTCAATACTTCCAGCTGTTAGTCACATTAATATTATCAAAGCTTATTTACGTCATGCAATCATTATCATACTAACATTGCAAGGTATAGTCATATCATTCATGCAGTTTAAATGAAAGTTTAGATACCCTTACTTCACAAGCGTATCATTCATACCACCTTGC
The DNA here is from genome assembly GCA_001517045.1 of Pseudotsuga menziesii. Lineage (NCBI taxonomy): Eukaryota > Viridiplantae > Streptophyta > Pinopsida > Pinales > Pinaceae > Pseudotsuga > Pseudotsuga menziesii. The sequence goes on from LPNX010634087.1 coordinate 721,294, forward strand.
TCTTCAATAGAGCATTTCTGGCAGCCAATTGATCATGACTATCCTGCATTCATAGAAACCTCTGAAATGGTTCCAGAATTATCATTAATTCATCATTTCAGCTGTTAGTTATTCATAATTTCACATGCACTCATCTCAATGCATTCATGCCATACATCACAACATTTCACCTACACTTATGCAGTCAGTCATTCACACCCTTCATAGGCATACATTCAATGCATAACAACAAGATTCATAAAATCTTCTTAATGCATGTCCATTCAACGCTACCTTGCATTGATTAAGGAATACTTATGCATTCAACCATACCATGGCCTAACCATGGCTACCTCATATAGGATGCATTACTATAATCAATATCATTAATCATGTATAGGCATGACACCTTTCTACATTCCCATATTCACATGGTATGAGGTCTCTTACCTGGATCAATCCATGGAATTTGTCATAAGAAAACTCTTACCTGCATGGGTCGTACTTACACCCTTTCCATGACCAATTTGGTTGGTCCTTGCAGGAGATTGCAGCATTTGCTCACCAACTTTTGTCATGGACTTGTTGCTTTATCCCTTCTCCAGAGGGTTGCTAGTCTCATTTATCAGTATCAGCAACATATTCATCCGGGTCCATGTCATCATTGGTTTTTCCACTAATGCCAATATCAAAGCAATGATTATCATTAGTGGTTCATTATAAGTATATAATTTCCAATATTCTTACCAACATGCAATATCCTATGCATGCAATACATATTCTCATGCATTTCAAGCATAAACTTAGGAAATGTAGTTAAAATCAGCAAGATAGGGTTTAATGAAAACTTCCCTTTCAAATCCCTCATCTTCTCGTGGAATTCCTCTTCCACACAGCAGCTGGTTGACTTCACAGTCCTTGCTGCCCCTGGGCATGCAACTGTCCAGATTTGTCCATTTGATGACAGCGGTCATCATTAGCACTTTTCTGCTTCATGCTTAGATTCCGGTCTCTTATCCTTGTTCTTTGCTGGATAAGCTTTCCAACGCCTATTCACACGCGTCATTCCGACCTCGGATGTGAAAACCACACCCCTTCTCAGAATGAAGACTTTCACCAATCTTGGCATTTTACACGCAGCTACAAAGTAGAATTTTCACATTCTTCTAATGATCTTAGAACCATTTTGGCAGCTGCATTTTCGGCATCCCTTTTCTCCTTTGTGAAATCCCTCTGATTCGAACTCTTGCCCAAAACACAGGATTTTCCTTCTCACAAGAACGACTGTCTCAAGGGACGACGGGGGTCAAGGGGGCTTGCCCCCTTGTGACTTCGCCACTGCAGGGCGGGTCGAGGGCAGCGCCCTCATTTTTGTTGTTGTTGTTGTTGTTGTTGTAAATCTATGTTTTTTCGCGCAATCTGGCGCATTAGCTCGCTACCATTTTCTCATTTTTCAGCCCTGAAATTCACTGAAAAACAACTCAAAATTTTACTGAGAAACAGTTGAAATCGGCTCCCGGAACCATTGTTCCTTCCGCCGAATCGGCTCCTCTACCATTCTCCCTTCCACTGAATCAGCTCCCCGGAAGTTCCAACCTTCCGCAACGGCGGCTCCTCGGAAGTTCCAACCTTCCGCAACGGTGGACACGCAAACCTTGACATCTTCCGATTTAGCACTTACGTCGGACGTCGGAAGCATCTCCACATCGGAAGTCGGATGTCTTTAGCTTCCGCAACGGTGGACGTCTACTTCGTCAACTCTTCCGATTGGCAAACTATCTTTGAGCCTTAACCCTTTTTGACGTGTCGACGATCGGGGCAATCTCCCATCGGAAGACTTAACCGTTTGGGCCTCCGCAATGGCGAACGGAAAACTTCACCCATTCGTCCGCAACGGCGAACGCCCACTTCACCGATTCTTCCGATTTAGCGCTTAGAGCAAGTTGAACGTCGGACGTCAGAGGACTTTCATAACATCGGACGTCGGACCACTCTCCCTTCCAATCGTTCCGACACTTAGACAAATTTTCATGGCTTTCCCCAAACGATTCCGGCATCGGCGGTCGGATGAATCTCACGTCGGATGTAGAATTGCTTCGCCGTCCGCAACGACGGACAAGAGACTTTACCAATCCTTCCGCAACGGCGGAATTCCACTTCCTCCAGTGGTCCAACTGCTCAACACTTAGACAGTTTTCTGAACTCGTTGCCCACTGCTGTTCTGCTGGACATAGAGGGTAATTCTGCCCTCTATCAGTGGCTCTTTCATGGCCCATAGAGGCCCATTGCTGCAACCCAAAGCTCTGATACCACTCTGTCACGTCCCCGTCCCTCAACTGGCGAAGAGGACGCGATGAACATCAACACAGCTGGGCAAATCGCCCCATGAACATTGACAGAAATCAAATGCTGAAAATAAAACTTGCAAGCATACATAGATGAATAGTCTTTATTCATACAACGGAAGCAACACAAACACATTTCCAGCATTTAACATCAATATAAATTACAGAGATGAAGTAACGGCAGCGCTTATCTTTCAATGAAGAACTCGCCCGCAACCAGCTACGTCGCTGCAACGTTCCACCCAACCGTAGGCTAGCTTGCTCATCAAACTCTCAGCAACGCTGCCACCCCCGAGCTGGGCATGATTCCTCCAGAATAAGGGTCAATTGTAGGCTTACACATAGCCAAGGGGCACAAACAACAAACCAGGCACAGCTGGGTTTAACAAGCCTTCATAGATTGGCCAAGCCAGCACATCCCAAGGGGACAACCACTGCATACCAGTAGCAAAACAACCAGGGAGAGATCCCAAACAAACATTGGGCACAGCTCAAGCCCACAAGGCAACTCAGTGTTGGTTTTGGCCCTAACGTGGCCAAAACAACTCAGCCGCAACCCAAACCAGGATACCTCAGCAGCCACAAACACACAATGAAGGATAACAAGAAACCACAGTCCCAAAACAGAGAAATTCAGCCAACATCACTCACAATTCCTCAATGGAACGGCTGGGCAATATCACACAGTCCACAAATAGAGGAGAGAACAACTCCCAGCGTGGACAGAAGAGAACACATCCAACGGATTGGCAATCCCAAGTGGTCCAAAACGAAATTGGAACCCACAGCCAACAAAACACATGGGGAAGACACAACCCCAAAACAAAGATAGTGAGCACAGCTCACAACAGGGGAAATCGACCCAGCAACATCCAACAGCAAAAATACCCAGGAAACACATACCCAATTTCTACGTGAGGATTCCAACCTGCGCGTGAGGGGAAAACAGCCTCACCTCTGCGCGTGAGTCAACAGGCCATCGAGAGGATGAACAGACAACCAAATGGTGCACGGATGAGGAAGCTGAACCTTCTCTGCGTGAGAATGAACTTCATGTGTGTGAGGGTGAGCAACAGAACGTGAGAAAAGGCAACGACCATGGGGACAAAAATGGAGAAATCGTGGAAGGGAAGAGCGAAGGCAGTCGTGGGTTGAGTGGGCATGGGGAAAAGGGACTGACAGCCCTGCCACCCCACTCCCAAAGGAAATAACTGCCTCAACCACCAGCTGAAGCATTAAAGAGGTTGACAAGGTTGGATGAGACAAAAGGTGACAACAACAAAGGTGGCAAAACATGGGTTTTTCCCCATAAACCAAGGTTTGACATCCCCCACCCCCTTATCCTTTGCAACCATTCCCTTTTCATTCAACGTTGCACTGCCATAGCTGGTTGTGGTTTATTTTAATTGATGTGCGTGTTTACATGATGCCGAATTATAATGTGCCTTATAGCACAGCATACCATCGACAATTATCCGCATTGCCAAAACATACACAACAAAATCGATGGTGGGGCTTTTGCCTTGAGCTCCTCACCACGATTAATTACAATATATACATCATGCAAACAGGGTCGAAACCGGGGACATCACAGCTGTTTCTCAAGGGAAGGAATATAGTATTTGCTTGTTGTTGATTCAGAACATTTGATTTATCAAGTTGTTTCTTGAGGTAACCATTATTCTTTTGTAATTTCTTCAACTTGTCTTCATGTTCATGCTTAAGAATTTGAATCTCCTGTTTGTGATGTGCCTCAATTGTCACTAGGTCTTGTTTAGCCTTCTCCATCTCTTGTTCTTTGTCTAGAAAGTCCTTATTCAACTGTGACTGAATCAAAATTGGCCCCTACAAAATCTCCCATGGAAGCCACCATATCTAAATCCCCTTGCTTGATATCAGGGGAATCCACCTTCCAAATAACTCGGTTAAGAAAAAGAACCTATTTGGCTGCACCTTCCCTTGTCCTCCTGGTTCCCTTTTTCATCACAGCTTTATCTTTTTTGCTCCAAAAATATTTTCCCAAGGAAACTACAACATCTTCACCAAAGTCTTCCATCTCTTTTGAAGTTGAGATAGTTTCTTCTTGAGCAGCGACTAGGGGGTTAGGTTGGGATTGAGGAATGAAAATTTCCACATTGATGGGTGAAATGATCATAGAAGAAGTAGGGAAAATAGGTGCAAGGGATGAGGAAGAAGTGAGGATAGGTGTATCTATTTGGGAGGAAGAAATTGTAGAGATAGAAGGAATGTCTAATTGGGGAAAGTGAGAATGTGGGGATGTTAGGGTAATGTGGGGTGGTAAGGAGGTCAAAGGAATAGGTGAAGTAAGAGAGGAGGTAGAGCTACATACATCAATTAGTATTGAAGGATTACTGGTGGTATCCTCAAGAATTGGGGATAAATTTATTTCAGAAAAAGGAAAATTTGGAAAATGATGAATCAAACATATTCTTAGATATTTGGGTTCTAGGTATAGAATATGTCATACAAGTAAGTATATTAACATGGAAAGTAGAAGGGCCTCTTTCTTCCTCCAATTCACTATGTATTTCATGAATTTAAATATCAGCTTGAGGTGGAGGTTCTACCTGTTGAATTGGAGGAAACTGCATAGGTACTTGTTCCCATGGAGCAATTTGTAATGGTGGCACCGGATTTTATTCCCTCAGAACTTATTGAGGCATGGGTTGTGGATTAGCAACTGGTGCTTGTTGTACCTGAACCTGTTCAGGAACTAGTTGAGTCTTCTACTTGTTAGGATGGGGTTCAACCTCTTCTGTTTGTGTCTGCAAATGTGAGCTAATATTTTCAAGAGTTTTCTTGAACTATGCCCCTTTGTGTAGGGTATTTATCATCTTATAAGGCTGAGTTCTTGTAGGACTTTCCAAAACATCCTTACCCTTCTCTTTTGATTTAGTAGCAAGGGCGGAAGAAGAGCTTGTTGCTTTCTCTTTGGCCTTCTTTTCCATATTATGCCTCTGAAGGTTCTCCTCTATTATAAGTTTTACTTGTCTGTATTGGAGCACGGAATTATTTAGATCCTTTTGATACTTAAAAACATGAGCTTTAACATTGGGGCCAACAATTTTACTCAATACATCCTGGAAATCGATATTTGCTCTGTAAATTGAGTCAACGAGTTCATCCTGATCTGCATATTGAACCCTGGCATGCTCCTGCATAAATAGGCTAGCCAAATATGACTTAGGGCCATGCATGCTCTTGGGTTCTTACCCCAGGTTCATATTAGAAATTTCTTTACCCAGGACAACTGCATGAATGGAAGTTTGCAGAATGAAAGAATCCAATTTCAAGAGAAATTTGGGCCAAGATTTTCTTTTGGACTGTGCAAGTTTAGGTAAAAACCCATCAATCACAGTATGATATGCTACCTCTTGTAACACTATTCGATCTGGGACTATTCTAGGAAGCAGGTGAACTGTATTGCTGCCCCAAATATGAATGTAAGAAAAATATTCTCCCACATACCAGTCACCATGTAAAGCGATCAATGCTCTGGCTCTTTCAGAAAAGGGTGGAGCATCTTCCTTGAATCTCTTCTGGTACAGTGACCCTAGAAATAGGTCTCAAATATCATAAATTCAGAAAAAAAAATTGTCCTCCCACGTATCTAATCAATAGATATGTACGGATGGTGAATTTTTATTCCAGTCCCAACCCATGGTCGGAAAAGAAGAAGTGGCGCAAAATACATCCATAGCATAACTTGACATATAGAATGTCGGCTTTCTTATGGCTGGAGTCTTCTGATATTTATCAATTTCTTCTTTCAAATTCATAGATAAAATATGTGCCTAATTAAAGGACTCACCTGTAAGCAATATATGGAGGGATACAGGAACACATTCGACCTTGAATGTTGAGCAGTTTGGAAATCCATACAACCGACAAAACATGGCCGCAAGTAATGAAAAGGGTTCCCTAAACCAGTAAATAGGGTAAGAATTGGTTTCCTTCGATACTTATTCAACTGGGTTTTCCATCCAGGATTTAACCACTTCCTCAAGGTTAAATTAGGACATGGCCTCATTGAGAAATTTAGAACTCAAAAGCTGTTGAGGAGGCTCAAGTGCATAAGCCTTGGTGAAAACATCATGATGGAAATATTCCATTGGGGTATGAGTATGGTCATCAAAGGAATGCTCCTTAGGGGTTTGCATGGTCCAATTCCCACTTAAATGGGTCTGTGTAGGGAATAAAAGGAGGTCGAGAAACAATGCAATGGGGCTGGGAACTCCTAATTTTTGCGTAAGCAGGATGGTCACAAGGAATTGTGGAAAAATTGTCATTGTAAAAAATGGAGTAAATCCTCGACCAGTCCAAGTGAAGGGTTTCAGAGACACGCCCAATGGTATCAGTGAATATACCAGCGTTGGGATCTTTGCTCTTCTTCACCTGCAGAGCAGTCTTAAACCTGGTGTTTCTAGACATCTTGGAAGTAGTTTCTGATTGAAGTTTAGCAACCATGGTTAAAAAACCTACCATAGTTTGGAAATAACATAAAAAACGGTCATGAAGGATAAGCACTTACCGGTAGAAATATTGGGGGTCAGAATATTAGTGAACTTGAACGAGAAAAATGCGCAGAAAAATATTCAACGTAGTGAAAATTACAAGTGAAATGGTGAATATTTTGTAAATTCGAACGAATTAAATAATACAAGACTCAATGGAAAAACAGATCTAGACCGTAGATTTTGTAGAAATGGACGACTGAGATTAGGGCGGGAAACAAAAATGTGAAATGAAAATATTCGAAAAAATTTGGATTTTAGGATTTCTGTAAATCCGCAATCCGCATTGTGGGAGGAAAATATTGACCAAGGAAGAGAAAAAGTTAAAGTTCGGCAATCCAAAATGTTGCAATTTGTGGTTAAGCAATGTTGCAAGTAATGATTTTATTGAATTTCTGCAATCCACAATCCACATTGTAGGCCGCGAGTTGCGGAGTTGAAAAGAAAAAAAGTGCGAAAAAATGAATTTTCTGCTTTCTGCAATCCGAATTGGGGGATGCAGAAAGCGGAATTGGAAGATAAATGTTTTATTTTGGAAAATTATTTCTGCAATCCACAATCCGCATTACGGGTTGCGGAAAGGAAAACTCTTATGAAAGAAAATTCAAACTCTTGCAATCTGCTTTTACGGGTTGTGGGAAAAGGATTTCCTAAAACCTCTAAAAAAAGGACTTCTGCAATCCGTATTACAGGTTGCAGAAATGAAAAAAAATATGTGTAAAATAAAAGGGTGCTTCCTCAATCCGCAAAACCAAAAAAAAAAGGTTTATAAGGAAATTTTATTAACTCCAAAACACAATACTTACAACTTAAAATTCCCATAAGAAGATTGTGGCTTCAAAACCCAATTAAAGGATAATGAGGCTCCCATTTTAGAAGCTTAAAATGGGATCTGTTGCTTCCAACAACAAATGGCGACTCACTGGGTGAAGTAGTTATCTCTATACAGTTTTACATAAAAATTCCAAAGAATATATGTGAATGTAAAAATATGCCTCACTTCATAATCAAACAACAAACTAAAACCAGACCTAGAATAGCAATAAATATAATTTCCATCTTACAGTCCCATAACCACTAATAATGATACTTAACAAATGAGTAAGTCTTAAAATTAATAAGGTATCCCTGCAAGCATTATGTCAGTAGTGAGGGCAGTTTTAGATAAGATTCTAATAAAAACCTTAGATCTATCTCATGATCATCAGACCAGTAATCACCTTGAATATGGATTTTTTATTATTAGGAATATATACAACAACTTTTTTCTCTCTCTCTCACTTTGTTTTTTAGCATATAAACTTAGTTGCAACAAGACCACTGCCCTGGTAAGGAACAATGCCACACACAAATCTTACCTGGAAATTGAACAAGCTAGCTCTGTGAAGAGACTCATTGTCTTTTGGATTTTACACCAAAAGAAATTTCCATGGCATGTTAACCACCTATTAGTAATTTCATTCCAAGGTCCATGAACATGGTCAGGCTGGCTTGAGATAAGACCCCCTGTCCTTGAATACAACAATTTGTATTAGAAAAGAAAATCAATTGTACAAATGCAAGATGCAAGCCATTACCCTAGCTTGGGAACCCGCTAATGGTAATGTCATTCAATGTGCATGTCTATGAACATGATAGGTTGGCTTGTGATAAGACCCCCTATCTTGCAATTTACATTTATTAGGGTGATTTTGTTAATTCGAAGGTGATCCAAGTGAGATCAGAAAAGAACACAGGTTAACGAGGCTATTAAAGATATGTTTCCAATAATCACTAAAGAACTTGGCAAGAATATGAGAGTACTCCTAAAAACTCAATCATCATTATGAGGATGGATAAAGATAGTGATAATAAGAACGAAAGATTCAATTTGAAAAGTTATCATAAATTCTGGATTACATTCCCATGACGATACTGGTTCAGGTATAAACCAAGTGGATATTTCTGACATATCCAATTTAAAATTCCTCAGTCAAAATGTTCTAGGGATAAGCAACTTTCACCAAATGTGACTAGCTGTTGTAAGTATGCAATGTTTTGTAAAGAAAAGAAACAATAAATCAATCAAACCAAACAAAATCAAAACAAAATCAATCAAAACCACACCTATATACAGGTAAGGAAAACTCACCTCAAGAAATGTAAGGAAAACTTACCTCAAGAAAAATATTTCTTGAGGAGCTGGATGGATGTTCGTTGGATAAGCCTCAGAAAGACCCTCCAACATATGTAAGTGGACAGTACCAGGGCCAATATTTTCTATAATAATGAATGGTCCTAACAAAAGAAGATGAAACTTGGTATAGTCTCCTTTGTCTTTGTGGGGTTTGTCCCACTTCAGAACCAGATCCCCAATATGAAAATCACGACCGGTGGATGATTTATCCTCAAACCATATTTTTACCAATTGTTGATGGTCATATAACTTGTTCCTAGATTTCTGCCTCTCCTCTTCTAGTTTAAGAATAGTTTCAATTCGATCCCAAAGAGGGGAGGATTCAACATCCTGTGAACAAGATTGAGCGATTTGTAATGATGGAAGAAGAAGATTTGATAGTAAGACTAACTCTTTTCCATAAACCAGGAAGTAGGGAGAATTTTCGATAGCAAACTTAGGAGTGATTCGGTCTGCCCATAAGGCATTGAAAATATTTATATGCCAATCTCTGTGGTTGGTGGCCACAGTTTTCTTTAAAATATTGATCAAGCTCTTGTTTGAAGATTTTTCCAAACCATTACCTTGTGGGTAATAATTCGCTGAGTATTTCACTTTAATCCCTTTTTCAAGAGAATAATGAGTGGGACCATTCAAATTAAAATACGAGGCAATATCAAAGACAAAATATTCAAGCACCCCAAATATGGTAACAATTTTACTCTCCAAAAAGGATATAAGTGAGTTGGTATTAGTGACCTTAAGGGGGATCGCTTCCACCCATCGAGTAAAGTATTATGTCGCAGTCAAAATGTACTTATGCTGCAACGTAGAGGAAGGAGTAATGGGACCAACAAAATCCAGTCCCCATTATTGAAATAGATAGTGGACAGTGACAGGTTGAAGAGGAAAGGCTGACTTCTTCAACTTACTAGCACATCTTTGGCAAGGATCACATTTTTTGACGAAGTTATGTGCATATTTGAATAATATGGGCCAATAGTATCCTGATCTTAACACTTTATGGGCTATAGTTTCTCCTTAGAAGTGTCCACCCGCAGGCCCTGCATGCATGTCAACCAAAAGTTGGTCAACTTCTGGTTTTTCAAGGCACCTGAGAAAGACACCATCATAATTTCTTCGGAACAACACATTATTAATGAATTGATAAGGAGTTTATTTCAGTCTTAATGTCCTATGCTTTTTGAAGTCGACAGTTGGAGTGGCATACCCATGAGTAAGATATAATTTAATATTGTCATACCATTCTGATGATGGAGCATGAATAACGTCAATAGTGTCGACATAAATGTCTTCCTCTTGAATCCATTGCTTTTCTTGCTTTGGGTTATTTGATAGGGATTCTAGTAAACATAATCCCTGCCATTTGACCATATTGGCAGGATTAATCTACAAACCATACTCTTGGAGCGCAGTCATTCAGTGAGCTCTTTTTTATCCTCACTCCTTTTGGACCAACACATTTCTTATGGTTGCGTATGGGATGATCACCTTTGTCTTTGAATTCAACAAATAAGCCCTGAAATGCTTCACACATTTATAAACATCATAAGCTTTCTTTTCCACCTATGTATAATTTAACTTGGTCCCTTTGAACGTTCATGAAAGAAACTAGGATTTCCACGTCCTCTAAATTTTTATGAGTGAGCATAGCAGCATAAGAAACATCAGTAGTGAAAGTATATAAAATGAAATATTTTGAAAATTTGGGAGGCATCAATGTAGGAGCATCCATTATGGCCTTGTTAATGTTAGTGAACACATCCTTTTGGATGTCAGGCCATTTAAACACAACATCTTTCTTAATCATGTCCTGAAGTGGTTTAACAATTTGTGCAAAATTGGGAGCGAACCTCCTAACAAAATTAATCTTCCCCATAAAGGATTGCATGGATTTCTTTGAACTAGGGAGCCCAATTTTTGCAATTGATTCATATATCTTTGAGTCAATTATTATTCCATCCTTTGAAACAATAAATCCCATAATTTTTCCTTATGTGACTGCAAAAACTGATTTCTTAGGGTCCAAAGAAATGCCATACTTCCTAGATATTTCAAAAACTTACCTTAATGCAAACAAATGATCATGTCATTTTTTAGAAAAAAATAGTTATATCATCTAAGTAAAAACCAACAGATTTCTACATCAAACCTCTAAAATCTATATACATCTCTCTCTGGAAAGTTGCATCGGCGTTGATTAGACCAAAAGGAATTCTCCTGTAGGGAAAAGTTCCTCGGGGTGTTTTGAAAGAAGTCTTAAGCTGGTCAAAGGTTGTGACCAGAACCTGATTGTAACTTGAAAATCCATTAAGCAAAGAAAACATTTCTTCACCCAAGAGTATTTGTAAGATATTTTCCATTGATGGAACAATGTAGTTGTCCTTTTTGGATGCTTTATTCAAATTTCGAAAGTCTACACATAGTATGATATCTCCACTCTTTTTGCAGACAGGGACCAGTTTGGAAATCCACTTCGTGTGTTGGATAAGGAATATAATTATGTCTTTTAAGAGTTTATCAAGATCTTTCTTGATGGATGGATCAAGACTAGGATGCATCTTCCTCAGCTTTTGTTGGTAGGGTTTTGCATCGGGATTTAGGGGTATGTTATGTTGCATAATGGAAGAATCAAAGGTTTTGAGATCATCATAAGTCCATGCAAAAACATCCTTGTATTCTTTGCATAATTTCATTAAATCTCTCTCCTCTTCAGAATAACAAGAAAGCCCTATATTAATGAGATAAGGGTTTTTCTCATTACCAAGGTTAATCGTTTTATAATTTAGAGTAGAACTATGAGTTTTGCAATTAGGATTTCCTTTGAACTTATCTTGCATATCATAGTATTTTTCTAAATTAATAACTGATTTTTGGATCAAGCTGGAAGGAAAATTATTATCAGACATAGACTTTTATGTTGGTTTATTGGTTGATACTAAGAGGGGGGAGGGGGTGAATCAATATTGTTATCTTTTTACTATTTTAACCACTTTTTAAATCTATCATTATGAACACATAACAACAAGAATACATAGAACACAATTTTAACGTGGAATCCCAATAGGGTATACCACCAATACATCCTATTACTGCAAAATTGTTATTTACAAATAGTTTTGTTTGCTGCTACATATAAGGATGGTAATACACCCTATTTACAAGAAATTACTGGAAGGAGGCTACGACCCCTTGGTTTATCAGCTACTACTGAAAGGATTCTACGACACCCTATTTACCAGCAACCACTGGAAGGAGGCTATGACCCCCTAGTTTATCAACTGCTACTGAAAGAATGATACAACACCCCATTTACCAACTTTGGCTGGAAGGAGGGAAAAACCCCCTGCAGGCCTATTTCCTGTCCTAGTGTTATAGTTGATTTCACCACTCCAGGTGAATCACACTTTGTATGGCCTTCCCCTGTCCTGCTGCAGACTACTTAGACCCCTTGGGCTAGAATAGATCTAACACCAATATATATAGTATGCTTGTATTGTTTACTTGTTGTTGAGGAAGTAATCTATCAATTCAAGGTGAAGTTGGAAAGCTCAATGGGGATCTACTTCAACCGTTCGGAATAAGGTACGAGGTCTGATCCTTTAGTGTTAGACATTTAATTTCTATTGCATATTGAAAAGGATTGATTTCTGGAGTCAAGCTGTCTGTTGTGGTACGCCAAGCCATAGGAATTTCTCTCCGTAACACCTAGCACTGCCCTACCACCCTAATATGTTTTTTGTAATATGTTAGATTTCCTTTCCCTCAATTTCTCTATTACTCTCTGGTCTCTATCTTATGCTATGGCTACATCAATATGGATGAAACAAACACTCTTTCTCACTCATACTTCTGCATATAAGTATCTTCACGTTTCCTATGGATGCATCTCTTTGTTATGGAAACATACCCTTTCACAATCATGCCCTTTCAAATATGATTGTCACACCTTTTTAGCAGGAATACTCTATCTTCAGACCTTCGGGCTTCTCTTTTTCTTACGCATGTGGGATTCTTTTCCTCCTCTGTGAGCTCTCTGTGGGATATCTTCATTGTAGGCTCATTTGTACATGTTTCTCTCACAAAACACGGGATTCACCTTCCATCGATGAGTTTGATGTTGGACATTCTTATTTACTGTTTATGGACGCACCTCAAAATTCATTTCCACAGCTCAGCTTGACGTTTTCTGGTGCTTCCACAATCTCCTTCTGTAGAATCAATCCAGGCCATTGATCTAATTTTGAATATCTCTGGTCCATCAATCTAGCAAATAGATTTCCTCCTCGAAATCATATTTCTGCACTATGGTTTCCTCATCAATGATTCCCAATAGTTAATCTTCAACGGGAGTTTTCCTGACCATTGATCTCCATATTGCAGGATGCGAGATGTGGGATGTGAACTATCCACTTTTTCCTTTCTACAAACTCCTTTCCACAAGCTTCTTTTCGCAATCGCCTTTCCGCAAGCTCCTTTTCGCAAGCTTCTTTCCGCAATTTTCCTTCCGCACCGTCGATCTTTTGCGTAGTTTTTCCCGACCTTCGATATTTTAGATTGCGAATTTCCGGGATGTCAACTATCCGCTTTTGCCTTTTCACTAGCTCTTTTTTGCAAGTTTCTTTCCGCAATTTTTCTTCTGCACTGACGATCTTTTACAGAGTCTTTCCCGACCTTTGATCTTGCAGATTGCAGGTTGCGAATTACGGGTTCATAGAATCTTTAAACGTTACTTCAGCAATTCCCTTTCCACATTTTTCTTCTAGACTGTCGATCTCTTTTAGCGGAACTAATCTCACCCATTCGATCTTGATCTTTTGCGGAACTTTGGATTTTCCGCCTAACTATCGGAATTAATCCTTAACTATCGGATCTAGTACAGGATGCTTCCTCACCGTCGATTTTAGATCGAATGCAGATCTTACCATGATTTTGCAGATCTGCACATTTCTTTGTGAAAATCCTCTGCGACTATTTCAAACAATTTTGAAGATTTATATACACAGAGAATTTCATCATGTTGTTGATTATGAGGAATTTATAAACACTCTCGCATATATAGTTTCTCTAAAGAATATATAAACACTCTTGCAGATATAGTTTCTCTGTATACTCTATCTCCTATTCATTTGACTCTTCTGCAATTTCACTCTTCATTTGTCTAACCAGATTTGTCATTCATATTGTATCTCTACTTCCACTCGACCTCTGTTCTTTGTTTCATTAACTAGTATAACCAGCTTTGTCATTCATACTGCATCTCTACTTCCACTCGACCTCTGTTCTTTGTTTCATTAACCATTGTTTACATCATACTGTCAACACTATTTTGGAAGTCTTCAAATCAATAATTCATGTTGTCTTATCATCCATTTCCATCTCATCATCATTACGACACATCATATTCTATGTCATCATATGTATCATGCCACATCCTCAACTATGCCATGCCATGCCATCACTACCTTAGTATTTCACTGAGTTTGTCCTGTCATCATATCCACTGGTTATTCCTTTGTCATTTGTGAACACTTTTGACATCAATGACAACTATATGCTCAATAATATCCCCCTTTGGAATTGATGGCAACCTCTAAACATTCTCCCCCTTTGACAACAATGACAAAGGATAACCTGTTATGCCAATGATGTACCTATTTTGATATAGGATTTCATGTCTTTCTACTTTCTGACAACTCCCCCTATCATCATATATTCCCTTTATTAACTGAACTGTGTTATTTAATCAATGTATTATCATTTATCTTAACACTTCCTTTCTTGCAATAGGTTCTTGGATGATAGCTTAACTGATAGATCCATGGACTCCCCCTGTAACTGTACTTCCTCCCCTTTGTCAACATTTTTGTGATAGATTTTACAGTTAGCATTGTTTTTCACACTCTTCCATTTTCTGTCTAGGATACATGTTTTTTTAAAAAGTTTGTTCCTACTACCATATCTAATGGTTTACTTTCGCTGTAAGTAAACTGGCTTCCACTTTTACCATAATTCCATAAGCCTGTGCATTTAGATCTTCATATAATAACCTAACATATACTGCTGGATTCTTTTGGATTTTAGATCTATATTATCAACTGTCCAGAGACCCATAATTTCAAATCCTCAACACAAAGATTATGTCAAAACCCCTAAAATTTCACAAATAAAAAAAAATTTTAAAATAGCATAATTGTATGTTAACACAATCGTTAAAAATATTGTTTAGTTAATGCTATTTACATTGTACTGTAAGATCCTTACTTGGTTGGAATGTTAGTTGAGTTTATCTTTCTTCAGTTTTCTAAATGTTCTCTGTTTGCAACAGCATGTGGATAAACTACGTTAGACTGGGCTTACTTAGCTGGAAAGCTAACGCACACAGTTTTTCCTTTATCTTACAGATTGACAGGTAAAGTTTTTGGGATTGCTGCTAATAGATCATTCTAGAGTAAAATAAATCATATGCTGTTTCAAGTGCTTTCAGTAGAGAACTAAATGTATGTTGATCGGACTATTCAGCTTCTACAGGTACAGCCTCCGTTAATTCATGTTTGATTTACAGCAATTTATGATGCGAAAGGTTTAAAATACACTAGGGATAAGAATTATCATCTCCCAATATATCTATGAACTCTCAAATGAAAAGATATTCAGAGATAATGATAATAGTTTATATATATTTTCTTTTCCAATACTGTCTATAAAAAATTTCTGAATATCTTTTGTACTAGTAACAGCTATGGGGATAAAGTTCGATAGTGAAAATCAAAGGTTGACAAGAGGCCATTACAGTTTTAAAAAGTCGTCCCTTTATTTGAATGATTATTATCATCATTTCCATTCATGTAAACCAACAGAATTCTTGGCTACTTGCGGACAAGGACATTTAAAAAGATATAATTCATGATACGTACTATTCCTATGTCGCACATGGTTATTCCTTGAAAGAATAACTCATAAAAATAATAAAATCACTTGACAAGAAGAAGAACATGACTAGGCTCCTTGTTAACATTATTTCGTTATGGTACTTGATCATAAGGTATAAACAGTTTAAATTATGCGACTATAATTTTACCATCAGTTANGAACATGACTAGGATCCTTGTTAACATTATTTCGTTATGGTACTTGATCATAAGGTATAAACAGTTTAAATTATGCGACTATAATTTTACCATCAGTTATCATTAGTTTTGTAAAAAAAANTAGTTAAAAAAAAAGAAAAAAGAGTTCATTGATTATACCATAATCAATGAACTAACCTCAAGTGAGGTCACCCAATTAACTTTTATGATCTATTTACTAAACTAGACTTGACAATAACCAGACCTCCGTGTAGTCATGGTTTTTGTAAGAGGATTCCTGGCTTAAACATTTCTAGCCATTATTCCAAGTTAAAAAGCTTTTTGAATACAAACTATATACATTATGGTTTCCATATCAAAATAAGGTATAGTTCAATTCTTATTTCAAAGTGATAACATATCACACTATGGTTGATGTACTACGAGATAGGGTTACATATAATTCAACGTAATATTTGCTTTTATGTATATAATACTAACGTTGGGATGTTTGACCTTATGCAGGTCAAGGTCGAGGGGGTAATGATATATAGCACCTTCGATATATGATTATGTTGGAAAAACTATTACATGGAACATTCCCGAAATGATTTTGTTGGCAATCACAAGGCGATCCGAAACATTAGAGTTCGACCCACTGGTTGGCAAAAATTTAAGGGATACGTGGCTGTCTCCTCGCCATGCATTGGGAAATATAATTGACTTGCCTCCAAAACGCATCAGTCTTTCCTTTATTTCGCCTGCGGGCTTTGAGCTCTCCTCTGTCAACCCTAGTGGTTCTTGCTGGTCGATTTCACTGGGTGACTGCCTGGTGTGTGGCCGCCTTCGTGTTGCTCCTGCGTGGGCTGAGTTGGGTTATCCTTCGTGGGCTTCGTTGCATTTCTCCCTCGTGGCTGTTATTACACTGCACATTCGTGAGCTTTATTGTATTTCTCTCTGGTGGCTGTTATTACATTGCTCATCCGTGGGCTTCGTTTGCATTTCCCTCTGGTGGCTGTTATTACATTGCTCATCCGTGGGCTTCGTTTGCATTTCCATCTGGTGGCTGTTATTACACTGCTCCTTTATAGCAGTGTTGTATTATTCCCTTGCGGTTGTTATTGCACTGCTCTTTGTGGCTGTTCTGTGTGTCGTGGGCTGTACTACACAATCCTTCGTGGCTGTTCTGAGTATTTTAATCGTGGCTGCGTCGATTCTTTACAGGCTGCTGTTTGTAAAGTTAGAAAAATGTGGGCTCAGTCGGCTGTTCGATTCTCCCGGTGACAAAAAGGGTTTCAGCACTCTCGTTTTCAGTTTTCTCAAAGCTGGAATCTTCGCAGGTAAGCAAGTTCAAAAGAAAACAGTATTTATTTTAATTTAAATACTATCGTTCAGTAATGGCTAGGGTTATATAAAGAAATTCAATTGTTGTTGACAGGTTCGCTCTCCAATAGCATCTGTCCATCAAAGGCAGACCTACCCTTCGAAATAGTAGATGCTGTGCACAAAAGACTTGGCTCGGCGCTTCCTGGTAAGCCCGGTCCTTCGATGTCCGTCTCCATGGTGTTTGTTAACAGATGCATAAACATTTCTCTTGGTTTCCTCGTTCAATGCCTATCGGTCGAATACTTCCTTGCTTCACTAGGGTTTATCTCTTGTGAAGAAAAGGGGTTACGGCTCCCGGCCGAGACTGTGTTTTAAGTTCTGTTTGTAAAATGTTAAG
>LPNX010634106.1:19687-27187 GCA_001517045.1 Pseudotsuga menziesii
AACTAGCTGTACTAGAGTACTTCCTATACAAGGCATGGAAAAATACAGTATGGTAATCTATTTCTATTTATTTCTCATTTAGCATAAATACTATTGTTTTTAACATAATATACAAATTACTAAGTTCATCAATATACAAATTACTCTTTTCTGCATAAACCCTAATCAAAAGAATAACATGTAGTTCCTTGAAAACTAATGATCATTTGTTGAAAATAGTAAATAAATTCTAAATAACCTGAACAAATAAAAACCTGTCAAATTATGAGGTGACAATAGCTTAAGGAGGCTGTTCCTCCCAACTAACTCCTGGAGAAAGCTTACATTAGAGGAAATTTGGGGTCTAAAATGGGCCTTATAAGAAAACGTGCCAAAATAAGTTTTTGTGAGTTGGAATTCAAGAACAAATAGAATTTCAATAAAATAAGTCAACCATAATGGTTGAATTGACATATTTGTCATTAAAAAAACTACTTTTTTTGTTTGTATTTTCGACATATCTCATTGTGTTTTTACTCAAATTTCGATCGGGAGAGTTCATTGGATGCAGAATTTGATTCCACATCCAACGAGTACCCACACTACATACTTTTGATGGACCCCGCTACCCCAAAAACAAGAAATACCTGAAAAAACGTGATGATGACCCGCTACCCCAAAAACAAGAAATACCTGAAAAAACGTGATGATGATGTCATCATCACGTTTTTTCAGGTATTTCTTGTTTTTGGGGTAGCAGGGTCCGTCAAAAGTATGCAGTGTGGGTACTTGTTGGATGCAGAATCAAATTCCGCATCCAACGAGATCTCCCAATCGAAATTTGAGTAAAAACATAGGGAGATATGTCGAAAATACGAACACAAAAAGTAGTTTTTTTCTTTCTTCCTCCAAAATTAATCAATATTATTTTATTATTTTCCTTAGGAGGCCCATTTTAGACCCCAAAATTCCTCTAATGGTTTGCACTTCCTCAGGACCCCCAAGCCTGTTTCCTGGTCCTCTTGGTAGAGTACTAGGTGAAGGATGTATCCTTAAGACCTTCTGTCACCTGACTGGTCAAATTACAGCAGTAATCCAAACCTTCTTATAGCAATAAGAACTTCATCCTAATAGCTACATAAGTTCAATTCTCAGTAGTTAACCCCTCAAACTGACTTCAATAATTCCCCTCCATCGAATTTCTCATGTGCATTTCATTCACACTGAATGATCACCTTTCCAGAATGAGCAATGTCAGCTGTCTTCAATGGGAAGTTTTATAATAATGCCTAGGTCTTTTGGGTCAATTTTTACTTAATGAGCCACCCGCTCCAATTCCACTTTCTTGGGGAATCATGACCACAAATATAGGGAAGTTGCCACCTGCAACAGTTAGAAGTAGTTTGGGGATGCTGCCACTTGTTAGTATACTCTCCACCCAGTCTCCTCCACCAACTGACTAGTTAACACTCTTTTAACAGCTTCCCTAAGATGTTGTCTCATCATTTATTTATTTATTAATAAAATATTCTGAAATACATTAATTATTCCTGACCCCACTTGGTCATCAATTACAAACTTAGCATAAAATATAACATAATGTTCCTCAATAACATAAAATTGTTTTGCAAATTGGGGCATGTGACAGAAACCAATATATTTAAATCCACAATTTATACCAGACATCTTATAGGGAAAAAAAGAAGCAATCTCATATCTAATTCCTTGATCTGCACAATGGTAAACAAAGTTAAACTTTTGTACACTGATCACCATACCAGAAGCACCACAAAATATAGAGTGATATTGTTTCTATTTAGCAGGTGAACCAGATCTAGATAGAAGGACATCATACACAAATAAGAGGTGTAAAATTGAGAGGGATCTATCCAACTTGATACCTTTGATACACCTTTTCTCTTTAACCTTGTTTTTAAGAATATTTGGTCCGTCAATAACTAACATGAACAAGTAAGGTGAAAGTGGGAATCCTTGTTTGAGTTCCCTATTTCCACTGAAAAAAGAGGTAGAATAACCATTAATCAATACCGAATATCTAGCAGAATTGATGCATTCCATTATCCAGTTAGTAACCTCAATAGAGAAACCAATCTGGATAAGTATGAATCTTAGGTAAGTCCAATCAGAGTTTATCATATTTCTCAATGAGATCCATCTTCAAAATAAAAGCATTTAATTTCATTTGTTTAACTGATTGTAAGAATTCGTGTGAAATACAACCAACGTCCATAATTTTCCTATTTGGAAAAAACACAAATTTTTCATCAGTTATGAATCTACCTAAAGCAGGCTTGATTTTGTCTGAGATCATTTTAGTAATGATTTTATACATAATATTGCACAAGAAAATAGGGCTATAATGATTAACAGAAACTAGCTTTTCCTTCTTTAGGATTAGAGTTATGTAAGTCACATTCAAACTATTAGGGATCTATCCCATCTAGGTAAAATTCTATAGTCCAATTGTCCAGACCTAGAATTTTATCTTTAGAGAAATTAATAAGTATCTTTTTACCTCATCCATAGAAATTGGTGCTCCAATGGAAGGCACGGGGTCTTCACTAAATGAAACTATGCCATAACGCCTTCATTCATGGGATATTAAATAATACCCCTAATTTCACTAGATATTGCTAAATACCTACCAAAATCATTTTTTGAGCCCCCTTCCCAATACACATTTCCAATTAAAAAACCCTTATTTTTACGAGATATTACATATTTTTACTACATACAACTTTTTACACCCCCAATACCTATAAACCCCTCATATACTACTCCCCAGCCCCCCCAAATAACTACAATATATTGACCTTATTTTTCATAATTTAAAAACCCTCCTTTATGAATGAACGTGATAAGATCTTGGCCAACAAGGTGAATCCCCCGTTATGGAAGGTCATCTTCCCTGCTGAAAAAATGAGGAAACTTTTTATGGCATTTAGTTGATTTTCCAAATTTGTATTTTTCCTTTGAGAGTATATATCCTATAAATGACTAATAGCACCAGATTTCTGTGCTTTATTGTCACTAAAAAACTCATTTTGGTCCCCCTCGACATTCCAAATGGCATTTGTCAATCTTCACTAATTTGCATAGAGATGCTTTTTTTTGTATCATTACCCCCTACTTGAAGCCATATGGCCTACTTTTTTTCCTCCATGTTTCCTCCCCATGGTTTCAAAATATTTGATATTTTAGTCTCAAGCATTAGAATATCCTCCTTCCCCTTTAAATAAAAAAAGGCATCAACCACTTGCCCTGAGATGTCTTCAATCTCTGCTTGAATCTTAATCATCTCTCTATCATTTTCATCCTTTTTTATCTTTCTCCCACCTTATAAACTCATCCATTGACATGGATAATTTATTGATAATGCTATGCATCGGAGAGGAATGCACAAATTGAGATAATGCCCTCCATTTATCCTGAACAAATTCACAAAAAACTGGTTCCTCCATCCAGTAGGGGTTAAGTTTAAAAGGATACTGTAAAAAAAACATTCACAAAATCCAATTGTAAAACTATGTATTTATAATATGAAATTCTAGTACAATGATACCAAGAACAATAACTCCCCAAAGACTCATACAGGTCTCCAAGAATGAAAAACTTGTACATACATTTAGAAATAGTAGCAACAACACAATGACCATTTTTGCAGGTCACAATAAGGACATTTGGTATGATGTAAACAAGCTTAACTTCCTCGAAAAGAGACCAGAAGAAATCATACAATCGATCTATGATATTACCCACTCCCCACGTTTCATCAACTGACATTATAAAATTTAAATCACCCACTAGAATAAGGGAATGATCTGACAGTAGTCCCTCCTATGCAGCTTGTTCCCAAAAAACCTTTTTGTGATGGTATGGCTCATATACATTTAACACTATAATAATATTTTGAAAACCCTTGATTTTTCCCTCATAAAAAATACCTGCAATGATGGAGTAATCCTTAAAATAAGCGATAACCAGATTCCAAGGCAAAAGCACACCCCCAGACAACCCAATAGAGTCTAACACACACAGTCAGCATAAAGGCTTAATTTTCAAGAAATAATTACAAGCATTTACAGACGATTTCATTGTCTCTTGAAGCATAACAACATATGGATGCACATTCTCCAAAAATATTTTAAGGGCATACCTTTTATGGTCGCTGCCAAGCCCTTGAATTGTCATCTAATTACCAAAATCAATGTCCATGTACACTTGCATATCATCCTAGTTGAATAAAAAAATTTAGCTAGGATCTATTTAGTTACCATGTTTATCTTAACCTAGGCCTCCTTCCACATTAGAAGCCTCAATCTTTAATCCCTTTTTAATTCATGAGAGAAGATGATATCATTTGATGAATTGTGGATAAATTATTCATTGAATAAGTAAGTTGTATTGATTCTATCAATATTTTCCACCTCCTTCTTCCTTGTTACATTTTCTTCGTGTTATATAGTCTGTCATCTTCTTCCTTTGTATAGCATGAAATGTTTTCCTTCCACTATAAATATTCTCCTCCCCTTTCACCTTGTATTATCCATCTTGTCACTCCAAAACCCTACCCTTGACATTATAGGTACAATTTATCCTATAACCATTGGCATCTAAATCATTGATATTGTCCTAACATACTATGCCCTCCACCACCTACTAAATCCCTAAATCATGTCCCCTAAGAAACCCAAAAACCTCCATCACTTCCTCCATGTACACATCTATCAAACTTTTAATCTCTGTTAAATTATATTTATGTATATAGGTAAATAGATATAGATATAAGTATATCATGTCAACATATTACCCATTTGAATCATGTTCATGTGTGTGTGTGAAGCTTGCTATCTCGATCAAGTGCACTAGCTAGATCAATATATTTCTATCAAGTTATCTATCCACCCTTGATTGAGAGATGGACTAACACTTGATCAAGCTAATTGAAAATTCGTATGCCAATTACTTGATAGATCGTTTTTGGGTGTGTGCAAGAAGTTGAGGGTCTCTTTTGGCACGTTAGATGCAATACAAAACTGAGAAAACATGCATCCATCAACTTGCATGGATATTTTGAGACACTTACACAATGAATCTTGCAATCAATAAAAAACAAGAAATGTAGGAAATTGAATGACCTTTCCAAATATATATTTTTTTTCTATTGAAAATGCTGTTAACTATATAAAGTTAGATAAATTTTAACGGGCACTTTTTATTTTTTGGACAAATTATAAGGTATATGTTTTTGTGGGTGCAGCGTCTGAGTGTCTAAATGATGGAATAAACTTATGAAAACTGGTATACATATAGAGAACATATAGGACTAGTGCAGGACTATTTTTCCAATAATAAAAATAATTTTTTAAATTTTTTTTTTAATTATCTAAGAGATCAAACCTCGAAAACGGTACATCAATTGTGGGTGCAGCATTTGAATGTCTTAATGCAATTATTTGGAAATGGGTTTTTTATAGCATGTAGAGGTTGGTGTTCTTTAGTGCACCATACAATTTTTTTTTAAATGGTTGAGAAATGAAAGAGATATGGACAAAACACTACCAGTGTGTTTTTTGAGTTGAGGAGTGATGACAGAAGATAAATAAGAAAAAAATAGAAAAAATTATGTATTCTTGTTAAAATTTACATATTTAGAATCTGCAAAAAAAACCATATCTGTTTCTAAAATCTCATAAAACATGGAGGTGTGTAGCATAATCAGACGAACCGCTAAACACGAGCATATTGAAAATATGGATATAATGTTGAATTTGCCATGGTTTATCATACTCCAAAGCACAGGCATGTTGAATCCAAAGCAAAGTACAAAGCAGACACATAGGCATAGGAATTCCATGAAAGCATGGGTGGAGGCTCGGCCTTATCATTTGGAGGGAATAAATTTTTGAATTTAAACAATACAAAAATGCGAGCGCGATTTAACTATACAAAACGCATGCGTGTTATATAGAACCAAAACGTGAACGTGTTATGTGCATACAAATCACGTGCGTGTTTGTTAAAACCAAAAATAGCGTTCATCATCATTTTCATATTCTTCATCATCTTCAACTTCATCATCATCTTCAACTTCATGATCATCATCATCTTCAACTTCATCATCATCATCATCTTTAACTTCATCATCATCTTCAACTTCATGATCATCATCATCTTCAACTTCATGATCATCAACATTGTGAACATGATCATCACCATTGTCGTCATCAACATCATCATCATCATCATCATCATCACCTTCCTCATCATCTTCATCATCATCATCAACATCATCATCATCTTCATTACCTTCATATTCATCTTCATCATCATCATCATCATCATCACCTTCCTCATCATCATCATCATCATCACCATTGCCATCATCATTATTTTCATCCTCATCCTCATCATCATTATCATCATCCTCATCCTCATCACCATCATCAGCTTCATCATCACCATCATCATCATCACCATCAACATCATGAACATCATCATCACCATCGTCGTCATCATCATCATGAACATCATCGTCATCACCATCATTGTCATCATCATCATCATCCTCCTCCTCGTCATCAACATCGCCATCACCATCATCATCATCATCAACATCGCCATGATCATCATGTTCATCTTCATCATCATCATCTTCACCATCATCACCTTCATCATCACCATTGTCATCATCATCATCATCACCATTGCCATCATTGCCATCATCATCATCATCAACAACAACATTATCACCATCATCGTCATTGTCATCATCATCACCATCATCATCACCCTCATCATCCTTATCATAATCATCACCATCAACATCATGAACATCATCATCATCATCATCATCATCATCCTCATCATCATCATCATCATCATCATCACCATCATCTTCATCATCATCAACATCATCATCACCATCGTCATCATCATCATCATCACCATCGTCATCATCATCATCATCACCATTTCCATCATTGCCATCATCATCATCACCATCAACATCATGAACATCGTCATCATCATCCTCATCATCATCACCATCAACATCATGAACATCATCATCATCATCCTCATCATCATCATCTCCAACAACATCATGAACAACATCATCATCATCCTCATCATCATCCTCATCCTCATCCTCATCATCATCATCACCATCAACATAATGAACATCATCATCATTCATCTCATCATCATCACCTTCATCATCATCATCATCGTCATCCTCATCATCATCATCTCCAACAACATCATGAACAACATCATCATCATCCTCATCATCATCCTCATCCTCATCCTCATCATCATCATCACCGTCAACATCATGAACATCATCATCCTCATCCTCCTCATCATCATCACCTTCATCATCATCATTATCATCACCATCATCAACATGATCATCATCATCACCATCATCATCGCCATCATCTTCAACTTCATCAACATGATCATCATCATCACCATCAACATCATGAACATCATCAT
>LPNX010634106.1:32123-114813 GCA_001517045.1 Pseudotsuga menziesii
GGGATAAAAATGATAAAGGCTTCTGGACCAAGTTCTCATATAGTTAAAAGCTTAGTAGATGCCTTTGGTAAAATTGGTAGGAACACACGATCAAAGGACCGCAATGAGGCTCGTCATGTGTTGTCACAAGCAATTGTGAATAAGAACACTAGGGTCCTTGATTTTCTCAAGCCTACATCTAAACTAGTTAATTTGAATGTAAAAACACTCCGTAGGTATTCTATTAGAAGCGAACATCTCAACACAACCGCCAAGACAGATTTTTGGCCCTTTACTGGTCGATTGCCACGTCGTGAAATGAAGCTAGTTGATGCAGTAAAGGGACTAGTGCAGAGTTTTTGGCATGATAACACAAGGCCTTCTTCAAACCAGAAGGATGTACTAAAACTGAGAAGGGGTTCAAAGGATTGTGAACCACATATTAAGCATCTTCTTGATATAACACAGACAGAACTATACGAGAAATTTAGGAATGAACATAGACAATTGAATTTGGGGCAAAGATCTTTTGAGAAATGTAAGCCCTGGTATGTTAGAATAAATACTCTTCGTAACACTTGTTGTTGTAGATACCATGTAGAATATGAATATTACTATGAAACTTTTTTGTACATTCGTCGTGAGTTGCATACTAACCATGTGCAGGATTGCTCCTTGACAATACCACCTACCTCATCAAGAGAATTCATTCATAGTATCATGTGCAATAGGCCCGAGGGGAAAACTTACTATGCAAAAAAAACCCATATGAATGCCAAAACACATGCATGATATCTCAATGGATAGAGGATTTAGTAACGAATCTATTGGTATGAACTCCGCTCAGTTGAGTTCCATGAATGGCAGGGTTTACACCCTTAGAAGGCACAAAGAAACATTGATTTTCCTGTAAGAGGGCTAATTCTCTGTTTTTCAGGCCCTCGATCGAGGTATTAGCTTGATCGAGGTATTAACATCCCTCGATTGAGGTTTTTATATAATCTCGATCGAGGTTTTATTAAACCCTCGATCGAGATACTGTTTAAACCTCTTTTTATAAACTTTTTTGCACAAGGACATCGATCACGGCATTAAAACCTCGATCAAGGTTTTCTTAAAACCTAGATCGAGGTTTTTTTAAAACCTAGATCGAGGTCTTAAAAACTAGATCAAGGTTTTTTTAAAACCTATATCGAGGTCTTAAAAACTAGATCAAGGTATTCTTAAAACCTAGATCGAGGTTTTGTTAAGCCCTTGATCGAGGTACATTTTTGTGTTTTTTTTTAATGTGCCTTGCCAAAAAATGTAACCCAGCTCCATGGATACCCTCGATGACAATGCTAATAGGGAAAAAAAAAACTCATAAATAGAGCCAATAGAGCAAGGGTTGCAGAAACGGAAGAAAGAATTGAAGATATAAGAACAGATTTACATGACACTGTTGATGAAATGGAAATTGAAAATAGGGTACAAAAAGAACAAATGGAAGTTGAAGAGACCATTGTTGAAGATGTAAATAGTGATTTACATGTTAATGTTGATGAAGTCAATATTGAAGATCAAAATCAAGATCCAAAAATTGGACATGGTATGTATATATCATGTATTTTCCAAATTCATTTTTTATAATGAATTGTATTTTTGGACTTATGTTAAATTAAATTTAAGTTGATGTATAGGTACTTTCACCATTGATGATGAAATGTTAGAAGACATTGATTGCGACAAATATGGAGAAAAATTACCCATACATGTTGCACGATATCATGATACAAAAATTTATGATGATATTCTCAAGGATTGTTCAATAGCAGGACAAGTGCAAATTTGAGATGTTTATTGGTATCCAAGAAGTTAGAAGGTACTACGTCATTATTGGGTATTCACAAGGTGACAAAAGAGTTGAAACTGAAACATAATGTGATAGAAAATATAGGTGATGCAATAAAAAAATTTGGAAAATCCAGAAAGAAAGATACCAGTGTTGCACGTAGAGCAATTCAGACAACAATTGTTTCAGCTAGTACTAGACAAAAACGTTTGACAACACAACTAGCACAAGAAATTGGAACCTCAAGAAAGACATTATACAAACATAGCAAATTCAGAATGCAAATAAATGAAAATGATGAACTTGCTTTCTAGGAAATTATTTGTAGACAACCTTACAAAGATAAAATGTGAGACGGTGTTAAAGATATTGTACAGAAATATTGGCTTGAACATGCTCGAGTTTCACCAAATTCAAGGGATGTGATACGACAAAGAGTATCATGAAATGTATATAAAATTCGTCCAAAACATATAATGGAAATGACACAAGTACAATTGTTCAATAAATTCAAGGAGGATCATCGTGGAATTAATATGCCAATCACTACACTTGTGCAACAAAAACCATGGTATGTTAGACCTATTACTACACATGACACATGTTGTTGTTGTTATCATGTGAAATTTCAATTATATTACGACACATTTCTTGAATTTGGTAAATTGTTTTGGACAATATCACCACCTCCGCCCACAGTACGTGAATTCATATCTCAAACTCTATGTGAGAGAAATCACGATGAAGTATTTTATAATGAGAAATTTGTCAATGGAAAAAATTGTCATGGTTGTGGAAATCTTGTTTTATTACACAATAAATACCCTATCGATAATGATGAGTCACTTTCAAATGTAACCGTTGATTGGAGAAGATATGAATACAACAATTATTCTACAAGTTCTAGTGATGCACATTCCAAAAGAATTGATTTGCGAGAAGATAAAATATGTGTGACAGATATTCTCAAGAAATTTGAAAGTGTAATTTATAAATACACCAAGCATTCACATAGATCATGATGGAAATACCTTCAATTCAAACATTTCCGTGAATTTTTTTCAGATGGAACAATTTTGTCTATGGTTGATTTTGCAGAAAACTACACATTTGCTGCACAAAAAGAGATTCGAAGTGAATACTATCATTCTGACCAAGTTTCGATATTTGTCCATGTTCTATATAGACATTCTCAACAAGATGTTGATGGCATTGAAATCACGTGTGACAATCGAGATGTGATTAAAGAATATCACTTTTATATCAGTGATGATTGTACACATGATACACATTTTCTTCAACATTGTATTGAAATTTTTTTCTATGATTCACTAAAAAGTCATAAAGTTAAATTCAATAAACATTGGATATGGTCGGATGGATGTGCGGGACAATTTAAATTTTCACGATCATTTTTTTGGTTATGTCGACTTCATAAAGCACTGAACATTAAACATCGCTGGAATTTCTTTGAAACTGGACATGGAAAAGGTGAACATGATGGTGCATGAGCATGCGTAAAAAGAGCAGTTTGAAGATGTCAAATGAACCATTCTTCTAGACGATTCCATTCAGCCGCAGAGGTTGTCCAATGGTGTAAATCACATCTAAGCCATGATTGTAGTCAACAATCAAAATAATTGTGCAGGTATGTACATGATTTTTTTAATTTATATTAATTGTCAATTTTAAAAAATGTATGTACTAACATTGAAGTATTTGTAACTAACATTAAAAGTTGTCATTTGTGATTTATCATTTATTGTGTAGGTTTTTTTGGCTTGTTGGGGTCCAAGATATGGATAGATCAATACCATACGAGGCTAGCACCATACATGGGACTAGAGAACTTCACTCTATTCAAATAAAAGCCTTCCAAAACGTGTTTGCATTTGACAGTAGAAAGCAATAATGTTTTTGTCATATTTGCATTGAAAATGTTAAATCTACAAAAGTTTGTGAAAACATAATGAACAACTACGTAAAACATTGGAAACACACAGAGATTAATCCAAAAGGGAAAATGGCACTAGCAAGCATAGAAGAATTAGAATAAGAAGAAATAAAAAGTATCATCTGATGGCGATAAATTTCAGATCTTGTTAGAGAAGTTAATGATGCTGTTGATTGTTCAATGTTGTCCATCACCTTATGTGTATATAGTTAATTTAATTCACTTAAAAACTCCAACGCCAATTGTAATTTGCATAGGAGATGTTTTTGTTGTGATTGCACCTTTAGACAACAACGAAAAATGTAAAATATTATTTGATGCAAGCATTGAAAGATAAATGAAGTTATTGGAGGACTACAATGATAACGGATTTACATACGAGAGAGGATCTATCATTTTAAAAGGCTATTTTGTGCAGCAGACTCATATGATTGAAAATTATGTCTACTTTCAAGATTATGAACCTGATTTTATATGTTGTCACTATAGTCATTTAGTATGTGCATCTTGAATAAAATTGGTACAAGTTCCATCGAAAAAAAACTTAAAAAATAGAAAATGGAAACTGTTCAAATATGACCATGAACTGATAATTGAGGACGACATTCCATTGCGATGTTTTTAACTATATTATTTCTTGTTTTATGTTAAGATTAGCTATCATGCTCAAATATGGATTGATGTTTTAGAATTCAAAATAATTGTGTACTTAGTCATTTAGTATGTTACCTTATTAGAAGTCATTTTAATGTTACCTTATAAGTCATTGAACTTTAATTTATTAGAATTTAGAATCAAGTTGCGAATTTTACCTTTGAAGTCATGGACTAAACTTTAATTTATTAAAATTCAGAATCAAGTTGTTAATTTTACCTTAGTAATAAAAAATATTCCTATCAAAACTTCCTAACATTCCTAGCATTCTCAACTTCTCAACACTAAAAATATTTTGCATCTACAAACATACATAAACTTAATAATACATACATTCATATATACATAAATTTAATAATACATACATTCATATATTTGCTCCTATCAAAACTTTCTAACATTCCTAACCTTTCCTAACATTCATTTCTAACATTCATTCATACATTCATATATTTGCACCTATCAAAACTTCCTAATATTCCTAACATTTCCTAACATTCATTCATACATTCATATATTTGCACCTATCAAAACTTCCTAACATTCCTAACATTTCCTAACATTCATTTCTAACATCCTCCAAATTGATTCCTAACATTCCCCATATTCATTCTTAACATTAGATTGCATTTATCAAAACTTCCTAACATTCCTAACATTCTATTTCAACTTCTCAACACTGAAAATAATTTACATCTACAAACATACATAAATTTAATAATACATACATTCATATATTTGCACCTATCAAAACTTCCTAACATTTCCTAACATTCATTCCTAACATGAACATTCCCCATTCTCACATTCACTCCTAACATTCCCCATGTTCATTCTTAACATTAACATTCCTCATATATTCATTCTTAACATTGGATTGCACCTATCAAAACTTCCTAACATTCCTATCATTCTCAACTTCTTAACAACAAACATACATAAATTTAATAATACATACATTCAACAACAAACATACATAAATTTAATAATACATAAATTCATATATTTGCACCTATCAATACTTCCTAACATTCCTAACCTTTACATATACACGTATATAATCCAGAAAACAATATCTAAGGTCAATGTACATGTATATAATCCAAAAAAACAATCATGAACATGTGTATAATCCAAAATTAAGCTCCTCGATGTTCGAATCAACTACAATATATATGTATCAACAAAAAAAGAACAATATAAATAATTCTGCAAATGGAAGTCCACCACTATCCTCCACTAGGGTCTTCCCTTGAACTCATAACAATCTGCAACATGTATAAAAATAGATTATGAATATCATAAATTATTTAAACAATTTTAAACTAAAATCAAAACATTAAAACATTAAACTAATATATTGAAGAACAATACAATTATTAACAAAATTACCTCAAATTTTCTATCATCCAATGGAGTCTTCCGTTTTCCTCTAAAAGGTGGAGGAGACCCAAGCTGCAACATGTATAAAAACAATTTATAAATCTTACAAATTATTTAAACTTATTTAAACTAAATTCAAAAAAATAAAATATTAAACTTACAATTCTACCACTATCCTCCAATGGGTTTGCCTCAAAAATATTGAAGAGACCCAAGCTTCAACATATATAAAAACAATTTACAAATGTAAAAAATTATTTAAACTATTTAAACTTATATATCAGAGAACAATTCAAAAACAATTCAATTATGAACAAAATTACCTCGGTGCCAATATCCACATCCATCAGAGAACCTATATCTTCACCGCCAATTTCAATATGTTCTCTTCCCTTAAAATTTAAATTTTGTTAATAAATAAATCATAGTAAAAGCAAAAAAAATTAAACTTAAGCAATTAACTTAAAACCAAAACAAAAAAATAAAATCATTAGCTCACAATAGATGGAAAATCATCTAAAAAGTTCGAATCTAATGAAACCTACATGGATAAGTCAAATTAACAATAAGATACATAGTTAAATTTAAAAACAAAAAATAAAATATCTTTCAAACATAAATATAAATATGTAAGAATTAAATATACCTCTTCAAAATGCTCTTCTACATTTCCAGCATTTTGACTAGTGAAGACTCTAAAATTATGTTAATTTAATAGTCGAGAAAACTGAAACCAATAAACATTTACGTAACATATTTATTACTATACATCAAAAAATAATTTATCATACATAGATATAATGTAACAAAAAGTTCAATTCAAAATAAATAAAAAGAGTTAATAGATTGAAAGTACACAAACCTCTCCTATACTTGGCGTGTCATTGGATGTTCTATCCAAAGCTATATCACGACAAACCTTGGCATAGGCCTTTAGATTTTTAATGCCCATACAATCTAACTCATCATTTGTTTTGTAGATAAAATCTTGCCGAATAGTGGCTCGAGCCCTCTCTCAACTCAATCCAACATCAACTCCTACAAATGCCGAAGTCAAACCTTTGACAACATTATTCCTTGCAGTTGTCCCAACTTGTGATGTGGGATCCATCTCCAATTTATAAGTCACAAGCCTAGGTGGATGAGATATATGAGGTGGAGGTCGAAGAGTAATGGGATCTCTAAGAGCACCTTTTTGATTGTATATCCTCCCCTTTCCAACTTCATAAAACTCGGAATGAATATCAGTATAGTCTGGCTTCATTCCTAAAACAAATTCGGCATAAAAAAAACCTAGCAAAATAATTAGGAACCGCGTCGTTCCATGGCAACTGACCATAGGCTGCAAGGAACCGATCATATAAAAAATGTGCAAGTTTGGGGTGATTAAAATATTGCACTTTCAATGCTTTACACTTTAGGGCCTCTTTGAAGTTAAACATTGAGTTGGCCTGTTCTCTAGTCACTCCCTCCTTCACAACAATCCACTTGTTTGGACCCATCACCTGTTCCTTTCTTCTTTGCATCAAGGCAACAAAACCATCTGTTGTTGGTCCAAGATCCTCATATACCTCGACGAATTTTTGTAATGATTGTAAAACGATCTCTATACTTTGTTTGTTCTCTGGAGTGAGATCTAAACTAGAAAGATTGTTTTGCAGCTTGTCATAGTGAGCCCTACAACTTTCAAGGGTCGTTTGTTGAAGACCACTTTCCCATGGAAGCTCCTCCAGTAAATTTGATGGATAGGTCAAAATGGGTGTACAACCCTCAGCTAGTTGAAAATATTGCGTCCTAGCTTGACCTTTACCACCCTGTGTAGGATGATGAACCTCTTACGAACCTTACTCTGCATCCACGCTTGTTTCCCATACAGAAGGTCGAGATCCACATTCACCCATAGAGGATAAGGGGGAATCATCTCTATCACTATCTCCACGTTGATGATCAGATTAATGTGAACTATACAATAAGCTTTAATCCCGAGGTGAAGTCGACAATCTTCGATTTTCATTTGGGACACCAACTCCCGAAGAATGTGATGACCTCCTACTCTTCTGTCTCAAAGGCTGCTCTCTTTCCATTTGATATGATATCTACAAGTTTACACAAATATCAACTCATAACATATTCAAATTCTATATGTAAATTAATCAACTTCAAAAACCTAGCTACTAAAAAAAATAAGATTTTAATAAGGACCTAGATGTCCCTAATATTATCTAATAGTTCTTAAAATGAATATAGCTAATTTATTATTTGTTTCCATTTGATATGATATCTACAAGTTTACACAAATTTCAACTCATAACATATTCAAATTCTACATGTTAATTCCTCAACTTCAAAGACCTAGCTACTAAAAAAACTAAGTTTTTAATAAAGACCTAGATGTCCCTAATATTATCTAATATATCAACTCATAACACATTCAAATTTTACATGTTAATTCCTCAACTTCAAAGACCTAGCTATTTAAAAAACTATGTTTTTAATAAGGACCTAGATGTCCCTAATATTATCTAATAGTTCTTAAAATGAATATAGCTAATTTATTGTTGGATGTATGAGAAATTAATGTGCCAATCTTTGTGTTTTTTATTTTTTAGATGAATGGAACCAATATCGTCAAATATTAAGTAAAAGTTACATTTCTTTATGTCAAAGAATCAATTCATGAACATAAATCTTAATTTAAATCCTAAAGTAATACATAGATTACATCTACAAATATTTTCATTATTCCATAAAATCATTAAAAAAATTGTTATCAATTTGTATTATTACGATAGGTGGTTACAATGTAAGCACTCAAATATAAAAACAATTAAAATTATACTAATCATCTTTATCTAGTAAGCCACCCAAATACAAACAAAGCAGGAAGTAAGCAACGGTAATTATAGAGCTAATCTTGGAGTAGTGGGATAAAAATTTAGATTTATTGTATATTAACTACATGGGGCATTATAGGTACACTTATTAGCAATACAAATACTTACCATAATAAAAGACATGTTATAACAAAATAAAGTATAGGAATCAATGGCGGAATTTAATTCCAAACAAAAAGATGTTGCACTCTATCCATTTGGATAGAATTCATGCGCTCTGTCCATGTGGACAGAGTTCATGCACTCTGTCCACATTGACAGAGTTCGTGCACTTTATCCAAACATTAACTGTCGAATGATAAATGTGGGTAATAGTACATACCTTGAAGAAGAAACAAGTAAAAGCATTACTACTTCTGCCGCCCTCTAAATTTTAATTTTATGTGTAGATATCAGTCGTGGAGTAATTGGAGTTATAGATTTGATCAATCATATGTATAAATCCAAATAATCTGTGACCCATATCTACAAATAAACTCGAACAACGAAGAAAGCAAAACAAACCAACCACCAAAAAAATGAACGATACTTGCCAACAATGTACAAAAAGTTAGAGTATGAAAAGTGTAATCATTAGCATTTGCATATTACTTCATATTAATACAGGTTGTAATCAGTTCAGCTTAGAGCTTAGGTATAAGTAGTTTACTTTGTCTATATTATTTCTATAACCCTTTGTATATGTTAAAGCTTAAACACAAACAGATCTTACTTTTATGAATGCAAAGTTGATATTTGGATATTTATAGGCTTAATGATTAGATCAATCAGTACAATATCCTAATACAATGGTAAGTATAAACTGTAACTAATAATCATTATATAGGTTATTTGGGATTCTTTTATGACATAAATTAATGGGAATGATACTAACCTCAGTGTAATAATAATTGTTATTTGTAATATTTGGTATTTTATATTAGAAATACATATAGTTCAAATGGATCAGTAATTGGTAATATTTGGTATTTTATGTGTAATAATATTTTTTTGTTTATGATTTATATAAAAACAACTAAATTCCCTTATGCTAAGTAAAGTGATCAGGGACAGAGTTGATGAACTTTGCATGGATGGAGTTAATGAACTCTGTCCATGGACAGAGTTCATCAACTCTGTCCACTTGGACAGATTTCATCAACTCTACCCATGGACATAGTTCATGAATGAATATCTTCCTCAGAATACCTATGAACTAAAATTAAAATTAAAAGAAATCTACAATATCCTAATATAATGGTAGGCATAAACTGTAACTAATAAGCATTATACAGGTTATTTGTGATTCTTTTATGACATAGATTAATGGGAATGATACTAACCTCGGTGTAATAATAATTGTTATTTGTAATTTTTGGTTTTTTATATTAAAAATAATAGATCAAACAGATCGATAATCGGTAATACTTGTTATTTTATGTGTAATAATATTTTTTTGTTTATGATTTATATAAAAAAAACTAAAATTCCTTATGCTAAGTAAAGTGATCAGGGACAAAGTTGATGAACTCTGCATGGACAGAGTTGTTGAACTCTGTCCATGTGGATGTATTTCATCAACTCTGTCCATGTGGACAGAGTTCATCAACTCTGTTCATGGACAGAGTTCATCAATGAATATCTTCCTCATAATACCTATGAACTAAAATTAAAATTAAAATAAATCTACACTACTAATTAACATATGCAAACTCTAGGATAAAAAAAACTATAAAATCAAAAAACACTACGATGAAAAAGAAATTTAAGCCATTGGCTACAACAAGCCATGAATCACTTGTTCAACGTTCGGATTATAAAAAAAATTGCAAAAACAAATACCTGACAAGAAGATAGCAGAGCACGAATAGACCACAAACAGACCCTCCAAGAACAAACCATGAACAGAACTCCACGAACATACCTCCACGCCGAACAGGCCTCCACGAATAGAACTCCATGTCGAGAGGGCACTAGACAGGTGGCAGGGTGGTGGATGTACATGTCAACATACAATAGGTAGGACTACAGGCAGGGATGGGTACAATAGGAGACCAGGAAGACCAACACAACGGGGTGGTGGGATAAGCACGACGGGGTGGTGGGACATGATGGGGTAGCAGGAAGACAACAATCAGCTGCAGGAGGAAACCATGAAAATGAGGCCATAGCCGACCTTTTATGCAGAATAATTATTCAGCTGAACAATTGTTCAAACAAATACACATTGAACCACCGGTAAAAATTATTGGCCGACGATGCGTTCCATCAAATTAAATGGTTCACCATTAAAAGGTATTCAGCCGAATAAAGGGTTCATTATTTAGACAAATAACTATAGTTATTCGACCAAATAAAAACATTATTTGGTCGAAAAACGTTTGCTATGTTGCTCGGGCACTCGATTCTCATGGAAGTGTTACCCAACTTCGCGTTTTCACCCAATAATCTTGCAAAAATGGATGACAAAGCAGTTAAGGTACAGGAGATAATATTCAAGATATATAACTCCAAACAATAAACAAACAATTCATATTTGCAGCATATATAAAAGTATTGGTCTTTGAAAACACTTTTCAAATATCAATAAGTATTTAACAATCACTAACATACACTATTAAATGAATATAGAAAACATCCACATCACAGTTAATGCATGAAGAGTTCAAACTAAACTAAAGAATATTAAAACAAAATAGATCAAAGGCCTAGCTCCATATAGTTTATTAAAATGTCATTCAAAACACAAAAGAAGTTCTTACACAAGTAACCATTGAATGTCTGCTTGATCCCCTAGCAGATCCATTCCCATGTGTGTCCCCAGTTTCTCAAAAATATTACAAAATATATAGAACAAAACCTCAAGATAGGATCCCCAAAGTTTGTTTAACAGATCCACTTTTTAAGGCTAATACTTCTAATTATAGAAAAATTATAAATAAAAAATGAAACCTAATTTATTGACAAGTGTCAACTAAGGATCATTTCAAATCCTTCTTGCTGCCTCAGCCAAGGTGGCTAGCCCATCTAGTGCACATGGCTTTGCTTATAACCTCTTGATATCATTTTGCATGCCACAAAGCCTTACTATCATCTCCTCTTTATCTTTCATTAATTGTTCTTTTTCCTCTTGCACCAATCTCCTCCTTTTCACTGCTTCCTCTGAAACCTGAATCAACTCGGCAAAATTCTGATTCACCTCCTACAAATCTTGCTTCAACATTGTATTTTACTTCACCAATTGATCATTGATCTGATTTAAATGTCCATTCTATTTTTTAAGCTGTTCAATTCCTTTGCTTTCCTTATCTTGTTTCAATTCACTCATATTTCTTTATGCATCTTCACCTGTAACCTTTTTCTTGTTAAGTTTTGCAACTATTTCCTTTTCTTGTTGTATGAGAACCTGCTCATTACAACCTACTTGTTTCTCTGATGTTTCACCAATCTCAGCTTCAAGAAACAATGAGGGATTATCTTCTTCCATGTCACTAGAATTATAAATGCAACCTTTAGGAGCTAGATCTGGAACTTGTCTTAGGCTTTGGTTAATGTTATCAAAGACTTGATGCATGGATAATTTTAAATCCTTAGATTTATTGTTTTCATCATCATCACTGGATGTATCTTGAACACTTATCACCTACCTTTTATTAAACCTAGGGTTTAATAATGCCTTCATATTCATTTGGAGATTGTTCACTGATTTAGTTTTAGGTCTGGAATATGTTTTGAAAGGTTTAAATGAAAACTCTGTCACCTCTGAAATCTTTTTAGTATGAATCGGTCCCTCTTTAACTGTCTGTATTCCATCAACAGAGCCTAAAACTGAATGGTCATTCCTTTTCAACCCAGGCTCTTCTTGTGGTAGCTGTGTCGAGGTTATCTCTTCAAGACATTCTTGCTCATGATAATCTTTAGTTTTATTTTCAAATGAGGGTTTTGTTTTTGCACTATTAGAAGTATCTAAAACCTTCTTTTTAGAAGACTTTTTCTTTCTCTTTCTTTTCTCTGCATCTTTAAATTTAACTTTGAAACCCCCCCAGAAAAGAAATTGGGACCATGACCTTTCTAATTTTCCTAACTCCTGAGTAATTAAAAGCTTAATCAACCCATGATGGAACATATTACTACCAAAAGAAATAGATTGGTTTTGATCCCTAACAACCATCTTTTCCAGACTTTTTAATAAATAAAAATAAAGGTTTAATGTATTTTCACATGTTACATGCTGTAGGAATCTCATATGATATCAATACACAGTGCCAAATATACCCTCGCAAGTGACATACCTTTGAATAATATGCAACACGTCCTGCCATTTTTTTAAAAGGAAGGCCCTTTGGATGCCCTGGCTCCAATCTGGGTTTTTATGAGTTGGTAATAGGAACTGGCTATAATATTCTTTGATAGTTGTCTTTTATACCACCTTTTCCCTTCAGGAACCACGCCAATAGGATGCGAAATGGATTCCTCTGAGATAGTAAATTCTAAACCTCCAACTTGAACCCTAGATCCATTAAAAATCTCACATATTGCTTTAGTAACCCCAATATGATGTTCTACAATATTTTCAAACATAATATACCAACCATTTTCCATAACTTTTTGGAGGGCTGTAGGAAATTTCTGCATCCATTCGACATCTGAAGGTTCTGTTCTAAACAAATTACCACTTGGTCAAAATTTCTTGTTAACACTCATAGCTGGATTGTGAACTATAGATGCAACACTGGAACACAATCTCTGAGAAATATGAAGAAAACCATGATTTCCCAACCCTTATTTTAGAATATCAACTCTAAGGTGGAAAATGATGAATAAATATGGTTTTGTACATGTGTTTTAACACGGTACTGTTTATCAGCAGATGTTGAGTTATGGTCATGAGCACGGAGCTCGAAGACTGCTAGCATAATGACGATACCTGCAAAACATCTCATCCTTGTCGATTTGGTAGCGTACCTTCTCCTTGGGTAATGTTCATGTGCTGCTAGCTCACCTTAGTAACCATATAAAATATTTTGAAACCATAGAAATTTTTTGAATGAACTAGAAACATGATATAGGAGCATAGGTTAATATCTAAATGTTGTAAATACCTAGAATATTAAAACATGAAATCAAAACACACCAAAACTTTGAGATAAAAGGAAATGGGATAAAAACTCAAGGCTTAAAAGATTTTTAAGGTACAAAACTATCCTACCAAGCAAGGCAACAGACCTAGGTCAAACATTGGCTCCAACTGGGGGATGGCATTTCCTTGAGATTTGCCAAGAACTATAGCTTCAGTGCCTTATTTATGTCAATCAAATCGTTGTTCCATTAGGTTATGGAGTCTTATTTGCATAAATCTGAACATTCACCGGTTATTTACAATGAAATGAACATCTTCACTCCTTATTTGGTGTAGAAATGTTTTAAAAATCACCCATTAACTGGGCCTGCCAATTCATCACCCTCCAATTTATGTAGAACAAATGTGTTATTATCCAGACTCGTGACAATCCTTAAAGGTCCCAGCCACAGATGGTCAAATTTACCATGTTTTGGTTTCTCATCCCTTCTTGCATCCCACCTGAGTACCAAATCATTAGGAAAGAAATTATTTTCTTTAAATCTTTTATCAAAGTTCTGCTTTATTTTGTCCTTATAAACATGAGCTTTCTCAACAAGCAATTCCCTTTCTTGCTGCAATTCAATCATTTGAAATATTTTGTGATGTACCTCATTTGGTTCTTCCACGTTATCTTGCATAAATTTCATAACTAGTAAACCGAACTGTATAGGAAAAACTGCCTCAATTCCATACACAAGATGGAAAGGATAAGTACCAATAGCCTTTTGTGTAGTAATGCGGTCATCCCACATAGCATACTTCAATTTGCTATCCCATGCCTTTTTGTTCTCTGCTAGCAACTTTTTCAGACTATTTACTATATTTTTGTTTGAAGACTCTGCTAAACCATTTCCTTGCGGATAATAGGGAGTAGAGTGTTTCAACAAAATCCCATGTTTTTCACAAAACTGGACCATTTTCTAAGATTTAAATGTAGGATCATTATCTGTAATTAGCTTTCTAGGGCAACCAAACCTACTTAGAATGTTTTCTTCAATAAAATCTATTATGACCTAATTAGTTTCCCTTCTGGTAGGGATGGCTTATACCCATTTCATAAAGAAGTCTGTAGCTGTCAAGATATATCTATGTTGACCACTAGAATGTGGATTGATTTCTCTTATGAAATATAATCCCCACTGGTGAAAATGAGCTTCAGCTGAAATAGGTTTTAGAGGTAAAGAGAGCAATTTCTACTTGCCTATAAACTTTTGACATTCGACACAAGCTATTACCTGAGAAAAAACATCTAAAATTATTTTTGGCCAGTAATATCCTGCTCTCATAATTTTAAAGGTTGTAGCCTTCTAGTAACGATGTCCACCACAAACTCCTTCATGCATTTCAATAGTTACAGCTTCAAATTCCTCCTTATCAATACATCTTAGAAGAATTCCTCCAAGATCTTTCCAAAACAGATCATGTTCATAAAGATAGTAATTCATAGCTTTAAATTTCAAAGATCTAAACTTTCCTTTATCTAGATTTGGTGGAGCCTGTAAAAAGAGAAGGAAGTATACTATATCAATACACCAATCAAAGTCCTCATATTTCTTCAAAATCTTCTCTTTTTCTTCCTCATGTTGAGATTCTTCCTCTTCAAATACTTCATTTGATAACACATTCAAACCTAATGCTTGACAATTAGATTATGTGAGTAATTTTGCTAACCCTTGGCCCTTCACCAGCTTAGTTGTCTTAATCTCAATGTCATATTCCATTATATTCGCAATCCAACAACCTCTCTTTCCTTCAGAATCAGGTCGTGTCAAAATCTCTTTTACTGCTGCACTAGGCACATATGGCAAATTTTTTGAATGCAACAAGTAAATCCTGAAAAATTTAAGGGCTTTGACAAGTGCATAAGCACAACGTTTTTCCAAACTATTTTACTTAATTTCTGAACCCCTTAAGACTTTACTGAAAAGTGAAATGGGTTGTTCCAGATCTTCTACATTTTTCTGCAATAGTACTACTGCTATACTATCTTCAGAAGAAAAATAAAATGTAATGAAATCTTTAGAGAAATCAGGTCTTACCAAAACATGAGCTTCTGTCAGTGCTTGCTTTATCTTTTCAAAAGACAATTTTGCTTCCGGAGTCCATTTAAAATCCCGATCCTTCCTGGGCATCTTAGTTTTTTGCTTGAAAATCTCAGCAAAATTAGGAATGAACCATCTAAGAAAATTAATTTTCTCAATAAATGACTGAATTTCTTTTTTATTCCAGGGAATTGAAATTTTTAGAATTGCCTTCACCCGCTCTGGTTCAATCTTGATACCGTCTGCTGAAACTATATGACCAAGCAACTTCCCTTCCTTCATGGAAAAATGCGATTTCTTTGGGTTTAAAGACAAACCAAACTTTTTGCATTTTGAAAAGGTTTGTTCTAAGTGTTTAAGATGATTTTCATCTGAATATGAAAACACTGTTATATCATCCAAATATCTCACCACAAATTTCTCCCTTTCACCCACAAATGCTATGTCCATAGCCCTTTGAAATGTTGCTCCTGCGTTCATTAAACCAAATGGAATTTTATCGTACATGAAAGTTCCCTAGGGAGTGGTAAAAGTATTTTTCTCCCTATCCTTCGAATGAACAGCAATCTGGTTATACCTTGAAAACCCATCTATCTCTGATATCCTCTAAGCTCCCACTACCTTTTCCAAGGATCTATTTTAGGGACAAGGTAATTATCTTTCAGAGAGGATCTATTTAGGTTACGAAAATCAACACATAACCTAATTTCCCCATTTTTTTTTCTAACAGGAACCAAATTTGCAACCTAGGTAGAATACCAAAGGGGCACTATAATTTTTGCATCCAACAATTTTTTTACTTCTTTTTCAATGACTGGAAACAATGTTGGATTGATTCTTCTGATTTTCTGCCGGAAAAGTTTTGTATCAGGCTTAAGAGGGATCTTATGCTGAATAATGCTAGTGTCATATGTTTTAAGATCTTCATAGGACCAAGAAAATATATCCACAAACTTTTTAAGCAAACTAATATACTTCTTTCTATTTTCCTTTGATAGCAATTTAGAGATTTTAACAATTTTAGGCTGACTTTCAGTTCCTATATTATAGTTACTCACATTTTCTTCAGAAGATTGTACAGTTGGTTTTGCTAAAGTATCATCTTTGAGGAACAATCTATCTAATGGAACTAGACCCTTTGGAATGAAATTTCCTTTTAATTCAATAATCTTATGATCATCAATTGAATGTTCTGTAAAAGAAGGAAATTCATTCTCATCATCATAATCTTTCTCTTCATCTATCTGAGAATTTGAAAATTGACCTGTTAATTCCAAAACTTTCTTAATCTCCAAATAATCTTGAAATATTTTCCAATCTTTGATGTTATCAGGAATAGAAGGCCTATGCCTAACTTCAATTGGATACCTGAGCTGATTATTTTGTGGGACCTTAAAAAATGTTGCAGCTAAAGCCAATGAGTCAGCTGTCTGATTGTGATCTTTAGGGATAAAAGAATAATTGAATTTTGTAAAGAATTTGTCAATTAAATCCCATACTTCATTTCTATGAACTTTTAACAGCTGTTGTTTTACCTGATAAATGCTTCTGACCTGCTGAACAACCAATTCAGAGTCTCCAAAAACAACCAACTATTGAATTCCCAAATCCTTTGCATCCCTTAATCCCAGTACCAATGCCTCATACTCTGCTACATTATTAGTTGTCTGGAATTCCAATTTATACATCAGACATACATTTTCTTCTCTATGGGAAATAAGAACAATTCTAGCTCCTGCTCCTTTTTTAGATGAAGAGCCATCGAAGTACATCTGCCATAGTTCATCTTCTTTTTCAGTAGTATGATAAACTGGATTTTTCTTTTCTACTTGCAAAACACTAGATGTGTCCTCATTTCTTAAATGAAACATACAAGATCCCAAACCTTCCTCTACAACATAGATTGGATGATTAGCAGGATTGTCACTATCACTTACTAAATAGGCCATTTGAACTTCTCTGTACAGCCTTCGTTTTTCACCACCAAAAATTGGGAGGGTGGCATAGGATAAGTCCATTTGAAGAGTACCTCCTACTCTTTTAGCCCAGGATATTGAAAGAAACATGCCAAACTTTGGCTCAATATCAGCTACAACCACATCCATCATGACACTCTTCATAGGTAATTGGGAAAGATTTACAACCAGATCTTTGATTAATCCTAGGCACTGGACTACTCTTGAATCAAAAGCAAATAAATCATGGTAAGGCCTAGTGATGCTTAGACCTAGGGATTCCATAATGGATTTGGGAATTAGATTATGAGAAGCTCCAGAATCTAACAAGCAATTGTGCAACATTTGTTCATGAATTGTCAAAGCAACATAGAAAGGAGGAGGATGATCTGATTTCTTCTCCAGCAGATCAGGTGGAGGAGCACCCACAAAAATTGCTGGATGTTCATCATGTAAATTAATGACATAAGAAGAAATTCCATTTGCTTGTGATTTCAACATCCTATAAGCAGGATCTATGAATGAGGGAACTTTCCTTAATTCTATTAGGGGAACATGAATCTTCAGCTTACTCATCTCATTTTCAAAATTAAACCCTTGATTACCGTTATTTGTTTCTTCCAAATCCATAATCTTAGCCCTATTAAGCTTGTGTTTATGTTTCTTTTATGATGGAAGATCAGGGTACTGCTTGGCTGTTGCTTTCTTTTTAGGATTCTGAACTACCTGTTTAACACCAAATCTAAGATTGTAGGACTTCTTAGGATATGTCTGATAGATATCATTAGAAGAAGAATACAATTCTTTTAACAATTCATCATTTTGGTATTGATATTTGGTAAGATAGCTTTCATATAACTCATCTTCAAGATCATTTATATCCTGATCTAAATCCCAATACTCTATATCCTCAACTTCCCCTTCTTCATTTAGTAAATTTTTCTAGAAGGGAGGTTGTATTCTTTGATATTCATTTTCTTTCTTCTCCCTTTGAATATCATTATTTCTCCTTTCCCTGGGTATAAACCTCGGTACAAAAGGTCTCCTAAACTGATTAGGGTTTCCCTCATGCATAGGT
The DNA here is from genome assembly GCA_001517045.1 of Pseudotsuga menziesii. Lineage (NCBI taxonomy): Eukaryota > Viridiplantae > Streptophyta > Pinopsida > Pinales > Pinaceae > Pseudotsuga > Pseudotsuga menziesii. Next base: position 50,995 of record LPNX010634106.1, read on the forward strand.
CGACTCAGATTTTTATTTTCCATTTCAAGTCTATTTACTTTTGCAGACAAATTTTTTACTAGCTTATTCATATCATCTTTTTTATCTGATGACCTAGCCATTGAAGTTGAAGCCATTTCCTTCTTTCCCTTTTTATCTTAATCAAAATAATATAAATGATATTTAATTTTTCCTGTTGCTAACATGTTTGATTCAACTTCCAATGCAGCTTCCTCCATATTAAGTAGGGTCACTGGCCTTCTTTCTCTTAGAAGTAGTGAAAACTCAGATTCGAATTAATTTGCATATGTGAGCTTGGAAGAATTTTTTGAAGGTTTAATTTCTGCTGGAATCTTGCTGTACATTTTTTAAATATTTTTGAGAAATCAACAATAGATTCATTCTTTTTTCTTTTCAAGGCCCCAAATTCAGTAATGTAATACAGAAAATCCTTTGTATCTCCCCACTGCTTCATGAAAACCTCCTCTAACATTTCAATGCCATATATTGATCCTGGAAGCAATTCCCTAAACCATTTTCTAACTTCTCCATCTAAGCTCTGGACAAACATTCTCATCCATACATCCTTAGCTTTGATGTTCTGGTTATCATCATAGCTGAAGAAAGCATTCCAATGCTCTTCTGCTGTTATATCCCCTTGGCCATTAAACCTAGGGATATACTTTTAATAATCTCCCCCCAGAATAGCATTAAGAGGATGGGGAATAACCAACGCTGCATATCTAGCAGCAACTATCTGATCCATGTAATCCATAGGTTGAGCAACCATTTTAGCACTAGGAGAAATTGAAGTAGCTAAGGTTGAGGTGGACTGGTTTGTACTTGAATGTTTTGATGAAGGAGTAAAATTACTGAACTTAGGTTGATGAGGTGGGACTCTTCTTGTAAAAGGAATGAGATTTGAAAATAGATAAAAACTTCATGTTTATAATGCTTCAGCCTTAACCTCTTCAGGTAATAGGGCATTTGTGAAAAGTTGAAAGTTTTCAACTTGAGAAGGGGAAAAAACTGAATCTAATTCTTCTTTACCCTTTTCAGAAAGTGGATCAAAAGGAGGAATTAGAAAATGAGAAGATTCAGGAATCTCCAAGGCTGAGGGATGTATGAACTTTCTTGATGCAATAGAGATTAAACGTTGTCTAGCTTCTTTCAATATTTTCTAGGGATCTAGGATTCCTGGATGTAAAGGCAATGAGGGGTTTTCCCTAGTCCCAATCTTATTGGGAACCACAGTTGCTTTTATTTATTTAGAACAAGTGAAAGAAAATGTAGTCTGTGAAACCAAGGAAGAATTTGTACTTCCTCCCCAGTATGGTCGCCAGAAGATGTTTTCCCTAAAGTCTACTACCTAGACTATGGGGTCAGCAGTGTTCAGGAACCTCAATAAATAAAAGACTATTTTTGGTTTTGTTTGGATATCAATGTAAATCATATAGGTAAAGATAAAACAGGAAGAGACACAATATCTGAAAACTTTAGAAATACAAATGTAAAAGACAATAATCTTGCAGAAATGGATGACAAAGCAGTTAAGGTATAGGAGATAAGATTCAAGATATATAATTTCAAATAATAAACAAATAGTTCATATTTGCAGCATATATAAAAGTATTGGTCTTTGAAAACAATTTTCAAATATCAATAAGTATTTAACATTCACTGACATACATTAAATGAATATAGAAAACATCCACATCATAGTTAATGCATGAAGAGTTCAGACTGAACTAAAGAATATTAAAACAAAATAGATCAAAGGCCTAGCTCCATATAGTATATTAAAATGTCATTCAAAATGAAAAATAATTTCTTACACAAGTAACCATTGAATGTATGCTTGATCTCCTGGAAGATCCATTCCCATGTGTTTCCCCAGTTTCTCAAAAATATTACAAAACATATAGAACAGAACCTCAAGATAGGATCCCCAAAGTTTGTTTAACAGATCCAATTTTTAAGGCTAATACTTCTAATTATATAAAAAGTATAAATAAAAAAGGAAACCTTATTTATTGACAAGTTTCAACTAAGGATCATTTAAAATCCTTCTTGCTACCACAGCCAAGGTGGTTAGCCCATCTAGCGCACATGACTTTTCTTGTAACCTCTTGATATCCTTCTGCATGCCATGAAGCCTTACTGCCAGCTCCTCTTTATCTTTCATTAAATGTTATTTTTCCTCTTGCACCAATCTCCTCCTTTTCACTGCTTCCTCTGAAACCTGAATCAGCTCAGCAAAATTTTGATTCACCTCCTGCAAATCTTGATTCAACATTGTATTTTCCTTCACCAATTGATCATTGATATGATTAAATGTCCATTATGTTTTCTAAGCTGTTCAATTTCTTCGCTTTCCTGATCTTGTTTCAATTCACTCATATTTCTTTCTGCGTCTTCACCTGTAACCTTTTTCTTGTTAAGTTTTACCACTGTTTCCTTTTCTTGTTCTATGAGAATCTGCTCATTACATCCTACTTGTTTCTCTGATGTTTCACCAATATTAGCTTCAGGAAACAATGAGGGATTATCTTCTTCCATGTCACTAGAATTATAAATGCAACCTTTAGGAGCTATATCTAGAACTTTTCTTAGGCTTTGGTGAATGTTATCAAAGACTGGATGCATGGCTAATTCTAACTCCTTAGATTTATTGTTTTCATCATCATCACTGGATGTATCTTGAACACTTATCACCTGCCTTTTATTAAACCTAGGGTTTAATAATTCCTTCATATTCATCTAGAGTTTGTTCACTGGTCAATTTTTAGGTCTAGAATATGTTTTGAAAGGTTTAAATGAAAACTCTATCACCTATGAAATCTTTTTAGTATGAATCAGTCCCTCTTTAACTGTCTATATTCCATCAACATATCCTAAAACTGAATGGTCATTCCTTTTCAACCCAGGCTCTTCTTATGGTAGTTGTGCCGAGGTTATCTCTTCAACACATTCTTTGTCATGATAATCTTCAGTTTTATTTTCAGATGAGGGTTTTGTTTTTGCACTATCAGAAGTCTCTAAAACCTTATTTTTAGAAGACTTTTTATTTCTCTTTATTTTCTCTGCATCTTTAAATTTAACTTTGAAACCCCCCTAGAAAATAAAATGGGACCATGACCTTTCTAATTTTCCTAACTCCTGAGTAATTAAAAGCTTAATCAACCTATGATGGAACATATTACTACCAGAAGAAATAGAATGGTTTTGAGCCCTAACAACCATCTTTTCCATACTTTTTAATAAATAAAAAGGAGGGTTTAATTTATTTGCACCTGTTACATGCTATAGGAATCTCATATGATATCGATACATAGTGCCAAATCTACCCTCTCAAGTAACATACCTTTGAATAATATGCAACTCGTCCTGCCATTCTTTAAAAAGGAAGGCCCTTTGGATGCCCTAGCTCCAATCTGGATTTTTATGAGATGGTAACAGGAACTGGTTATAATCTTCATTAATAGTTTGTCTTTTATACCACCTTTCCCCTTCAAGAACCATGCCAATAGCATGCGAAATGGATTCCTTTGAGACTGTAAATTCTAAACCTCCAACTTGAACCCTATATCCATCAAAACTCTCACAGAAAGCTTTAGTAACCCCAATATGATGTTATGCAATCTTTTCAAACATAACATACCAACCAGTTTCCTTAACTTTTTCGAGGGCTAAAGGAAATTTCTGCATCCATTTGACATCTGAAGGTTCTGTTCTAAACAAATGACCACTTGGTCAAAATTTCCTATCAACACTCATAGCTGGATCATGAACTGTATATGCAACACTGGAACAAGATCTCTGAGAAATATGAAGAAAACCCTATTCTTGTAAAACCATGATTTCCCGGCCCTTATTTAAGAATACCAACTGTAAGGTGGAAAATGATGAATAAAGATGGTTATGTACAAGTGTTTTAACACAGTACTATTTATCAGCAGATGTTGAGTTATGGTCATGATCATAGAGCTTGAATACTACTAGCATAATGATGATACCTGCAAAATATCTCATCCTTGTCGAGCTAGCATCGTACCTGCTTCTTGGGTAATGTTCATGTGTTTCCAGCTCACCTTAGTAACCATATAAAATATTTTGAAACCATAGAAATTTTTTGAATGAACTAGAAACATGTTATAGGAGAATAGGTTAAGATCTAAATGTTGTAAATACCTAGAATATTAAAAACATGAAATCAAAACACACCAAAACTTTAGGATAAAAGGAAATGGGATAAAAACTCAAGGCTTAAAAGATTTTTAAGGTACAAAACTATCCTACCAAGCAAGGCAATAGACCTAGGTCAAACACTAGGATTTGACGCCAATCACGTGACTTCCTACGTAGACTTTTTGTTGTCAAGAATTGTCTCCATCTTGAAAATTTCTTTGGATCCTTTTGACTTTTTCTGTCCTTGGATTTTGGAGATGTAAGATATATTACGTTATAAGTCCATTCCTTCTGTACTTTGGAAATGTTTGTAGGATCTCTTTTAGTTGAATATTTTCCTTCTGATGCATTCTCATCTTGATTTAGAGCCATAAATAATATGTCTCTTGGAATATCATTTTCTTCTTCATTTGGAGAGTTGTTTTCTTCAATGTACAAGCTTTTCTTTTGCTTCTGAAACATTTTCTTGTTCATATCCTTGTTCTGTTGATGCTTTTCTTTTCATTCTCGATGCTCTGACTCTTCCTCACTTTCTCTTTCTTGATTTTCATCATATGTGCATTATGAAGGAAAGTGTCATATTCTTCCACATTTAAAACACTTAAAATGTATTTTTCCTTGATACATACAATTTCCTCTCTTCAGTCTTCTTACAAAGTTGGCTTCTTCTTTGTCTGAAGGGTTAGCTATATTTATGCATTCATTTCTACTAGACTTAGATTTTCCTATTTCTTTGAATGTAGCTACCTTTCTAAATCCATTTTCGAATTCAACTCTCATTTAATATGTTGTAAGTATTCCATAGAACTCATCCTTGTTTAGATTGTCTAGGTCCCTTTTGTCTTCAAGAACTGACACTTTTGGATTAAAATGTGTAGGAAGAGTTCTCATGATTTTTTGCACAACAAAATTTTCTTTAACAATAGCTCCTAGCCTTGTTATGGAGTTCACTATTTCATCAACTCTCAAAAAATATGAAGCTATGTCTTCTTCTTCCTTCATTTTGAGGATTTAGAACTACAAAAATAACATTTGTAATTTGTCTTTTCTGACCTTGTCACTGTCCTCATAAATACTTTGTAATTTGTCCCACACTTCCTTCACTATGGTGCAATGCATTGCCTTGGTAAATTCAACATATCCTAATCTAAATAGAATGACATTCTTCTCTCTTGCATGCCATTCATACCATTTTTTGTTCTCTAGATCAAGAGTTACTACCCTTGAGGTTTTAGTCTCACGATTCTCTTTGAACTTGTCATCATTCTAATCTGATTCTTTTGTGGCTTTCGAAATTTATATCCGACTTCTACTAATTTCCATATGTCCATCCCAAGTGACTGTAGATAAACTTTCGTTATGATCTTCCAAAAGGTATAGTTTGTGCCATCGAATCTTGGATATCTGTTACTAGACAAACCTTATTTCTTCTCTATATCTGTGCTAGGTCAGTATTCCATATGTTAGTTTGTTTACTGAAGACACCCACTCTGATAATAATTGTTGGTATTAAGTTATTACTGTGAGGATGGTAAATGAATAATAGTGCAGATATGTCCAAAATATGCAGATTTTCAGATTTAAAACAATCACACCAATAAACAGAACACTAGAAAAATATATGAGAACAAATGTGTGTGTGTGTATATATATATATATGAAAAGTTGCATCAATGGGAGATTGTAGTCTCCGATGATGATTACCCACTCATTTAGATGTTCACCTGATCTCAAGTACAACTTGTGGTATGATGGCACCAACCTAAAACAAATTCTATTTGTGTAGGCTTCAACTTACGACCTCCAGGCATCGACCTAAATAGATATAAGTCTTGTCACGCAAATTGCGACTTGCATTTTCAAGCTCAAATCTATGGAATAATTGCGCTCTCTAGGTGTGGAAGTGACAACTTCCTTTTGTTCTCCAGCACCCACTAGAAGGAGATTGTGATCCCCTGAATTTTATTTACACCCATAGAAAGGATGCTACTGCACCTTGATAGCTCTCCAGTACCCACTAGAAGGAGGTTTGAGCCCCCATCCTTGCTTCGTCCTTCCTCTATGATATGAAATGTGAGTGTATATTTAGTATTGAAATGTTCTTCCTTCAAAATATACAACTGCTGAATTCTTTTGTTGTGCATTAGTGCATATTTGTCAGCCAGTCTCCCAAAATTTTATGATCTATGTCTTCCTCTTCAAGTTACACAACTATTGTAATCCTTCATCTCTGTCTTTTTATTTTTGTTAGACAATTTCCCAAACCAATTCATATCTATGTATGTGAGTCTATGCCTGAATATCTATGTCAAACATTTCTTCAAAATGCCTATGCATTTGTTCAAGTCAGACCTTTCTGCAAAGCGCCTCTATGTATTTCCGCATCAGATTTTTCATCAAAATACATCTATGTCTTTCACATCAGAACTTTCTTCAATATATCTATGTGTCTTTTACATCAGACCTTTCTTCAAAATACGTTTGTGTATTTTACGTTAGACCTTTCTTCAAAATACATCTGCATGTTTCACATCACACCTTTCTTCAAAATATGTCTGTGTTTTTCACATCAGACCTTTCTTCAAAAAATGATGTACAACTATAACAGTGATCTACGCAGTTATACTTACTGTTCGCACATCCAGACTTCAGGTATCCTATCAACTAGTGTTGCTCATCTTGCATTTTGACTCCACTTCAAAAGAATATTCATTTGCGATCAACGAGCAATTAATACCCCGAAAAACAAAGACTTCGAAGATTTTCAAACATTTAGATCTTCATCTTCCATAAGTTTACTTCACAACGATAATCTCTTGACTATTTATAACCTTCTTGACTCAAGAGATGTGTCCATTTGTGAAGTCCGTTTACTTCAAAAATCATCCCACTGGATTACATCTCTGAAACGTTTAATGTTTGCATCAGCATGCCACATTTGTAATTCATCTTTGTAATTTAAGACACACATATGCCACAACTTATTTGGGTCTTTTGAACACATAATTCACAAGTCTCATACTTATGGTTATTTACAATTATTCTTTTATATACATAAGTATATGTGCAAATGCAACCAATGTCATGATGGTCCTTGGATCGCTTAGGATTTGATTTTTGTTCCATATTTTGATATTTTGAAACATTTTATCTATCCTGTCCATCTTTCAACTTGTCCATATATTCAAATTGTCTTGTCTATAAAGTTGAACAATATTTGATCTTTGACATGAACATTATGGTCCATCTTTTGATCTTTTGACACATTTGATCTGTCTTTTCCATGTTTCAACTCTTCCATATATTTAACTTGTCTTGTCTATCAAGTTGAACTATCTTTGATTGAGAAACTTTGAATGAAGGATTCATCTTCAGGAAAAGGGGAAAAGTAAACCCTGAAACTGTCAGCGGACAATCAAAATCCTCCAAAAGAAACTGGGACAAAGGAGAACTGGAGCCAAAAAACCACAATATCACCCCGCAGACCAAAAAAAGTCTCAGAATACCAGTGACAGTTGGAAACATTTAGAATAAATGAAGAGAAAGGGAGCAACTTCAGAGAAAAAGAAGAGAAGCAAACCTAGAAACCGGTAGGTGACAGATGTAAAACTTACCACAGGAAACAACAAATAACCCCAAGATAAAAGAAGAAATCTAGTCAAAGTCATGGAACCCAGACCAAAAGCACTGACATAGATAAGCAAAACTCAGAGACATGCAAAAATTCCCCAAAATGACAACCCTAGTATCAGTACCATAAACCCAAGATTCGAGAGAAAAACTGAAAATAAGTTAACAACATAGAACAAAATAAATCAAGTGTCTCACACAACAGGATTTGAACCCAAAATCTGACAACAGAATCCGATGACATCCAATATAAAGTACATTTTTGTTGGTTTGCAATGATGAAAAGTACTATACCTTCCGATTTCTTTAAGCATCGTCGAATATTTAACGTCCTTAGTGTAGGTTTTTCGATGACATTTTGCAACAATAGGTCGTCGGATATGCAACAGACGTATGTTGAATTTACGACGGAAGTGTGTCGAATTTGTGACAACACTTGGAGGCTGAGTCATCGGATATCCGACGGTCATGTGTCAAATTTGCGACGACATTTGGAGTATGGGTCGTCAGATTTTCGACGTCCTTGGGTTAATTTTTTAAATAGTAGAAAGACATATTTCAAATAGTTTAAACCCATATTTTCAATGGTAACTAGGTTCATATTGTCAAATATCCAACCACTGATGAATTATAAATATAACCATTTTTAAACATTCCAACATGTTTGCTATAGAAGCAATGGACGTTTTGTGGAAATTATTTATTCCTCTACAGATGGTTTGAGGAATTGTTTTATTCTTCAACGTGCGGTTGCGAGAATTTTTTTTTCTTCGACAGATAGTTTGCGGGAATTTTTTTTTTCTTCGACAAACCTCCATTTGAAAATTGTGATGCATGGAACTTGATTTTTTAATATTGTTGACAGTATTCATTCACGAAGTTTGTGACAAAATTTCAAATAGAAATATTCCTGATACAAATGAACATAATTGACAATTTCTTGCTAGACAATGGGACGCAGCGAAACGAAGGGGTGATGGAAAATGTTATTGTCCATGTACACAATGCAATGGATTTAAGAGGAGAATAATATTGATCTCAACAGCCACAAAACATTACAGGGAACATGGAAACGCTGAGGGGGGGAATCAATATCGTCCATTTGTAGGTTTAGCATTATAAAGTTTTTTATATTCTTTTCTTTGGTAAATGTGCGTATTATTTTAATATTTCCTATCTTAACTTATATATATTGATGTTTTCATGTATTTATAAAGGAAAGACACCCTACGGCATATCGTCCAGAGGAAGTGCTTTCAAAACAAGTTCCGGAGGATCATGGAGCATCTATGTTTAATGGAGAACAAGTGAATGATCATATTGAACAAGATGATCATACTGATAACGTAGTTCAAGATGATGGTACAAATACATTGATCCATGATTCATTTAATGTTAAAATGGATGATGGCTATGCCGATGATAATGAAAATAACGATGACTTTGATAATGAAAATGATATACCTCTTCTTGATAAGGCATATGGACCCCTTTATGAAGTCTGCAAAACAAATATTCTCTCTGTTGTATTGGTTATAATGCACTTGAAGGTTATGAATGGTATTTAAAACATATCAATCACATGGATGCTAAGGTATATAAAATAATCCATCACATAAATACGATCATGATAAAGTTTATTTGTATTCCTCTAATAATTATATAGTTAATTCATTATTAATCATCATACGGATGAAGTGTGTTTTGTTAATATTATTTATTTATTACATTAACTATAAAAAAAATTTGATGTAGCTCGATAGCTGAATTTTTGTTAACACCATCAACTATTTTACCTCGCACATATCGAGATTTATCTTCCATCATGAATGAGATTGGAATGCATTATGAAGCAATTCATGAATGCCCCGATGACTATGTTATATATTATAATTAACATGAATTTGCAACAGAATGTTCGGAATGTCATATAAGTAGATATCAAATAGATCTAGTAATAAAAAAGGCACCTCATAAGGTTCTTCGTTATATTCCCAGCATTCCACGTTTGCAACGACTGTTCAAGTGCAAAAACATAGTGAAATTTATGGATTACCATGCCAGGAACAGAACTCAAGATGATGTTATTTGAATGCCTACATATGGTTTTGATTTTAGAGATATGGAGGAAAAGTGGCCTCACTTTAAAGAAGAACCATGTAATCTTAGGATTTCTTTGGCAACAGATGGTGTTAATCCATTTTCACAGATGAAATCCATTTACACATTGTGGGTTATTTTTGTTATCAACAATAACATTCATCCATGGTTGTCAATAAAGAGGGAGCACGTAATGTTGTTGATGATTATTCTAGGTATTTTGTGTCTACAACTGTTTTATTTCTAACGTAGTTTTGGCATCTCATTTGTCGTGTTATGTTTCCTAATTTCATTTGTATATTTTTTTATTTTACTCTTGTCCATGTTTTATATATCTTAATGGTCCTCATAAATATATATTTTATATGTACTTCAAATCAATCAGGTAAGTTCCAAGCCAAAGATAAGAATGTATATATCGAACCTCTTATAGATGAGCTACTAAAGTTATTCAATGGCATCCCTATGCATGACGTATCTAGACCAATATGACAAAGGAAATTTCAATTCCATGCAATGGTTGTATGGACAATACACGATGCCCCTGGGTTAACCCAATTTTGTGGTTTGTATTTTTAAGTTCCACTTTAATTGCATTTAATTATATGAAGTAGTTAATATAGTTTATATATAATTATAATTGGCATAGACATTCCATATCTATATATTGTAGGTCTTCAGACAAAGGGTAAATTTTCATGTCCACTTTGTGGTCCTAAGATAAAATCTCGTCGCTCAAAAAGATTAAGAAATGAGGTGTTTTATGAGTATAGGAATTTCCTCTCTAAGAATCACAGGTATAGAACAATTGAAAAAAAATATTTTCAATTGGAAGCAGGAGACTGCATTAAAACCATGGAGAATGACACCTCACCTTTGGAAGATGCAATACAATAGAAATTGTCAAGCTAGTACATATGGATCATCGTATATGAATTGTTATGTATTTTAATTTTTATTGTGAGTTGTTTACTGTAGTGGCCATATTTGATTTCTGATGTAATTTATTTATAAACTAAAATTCATGATGTCCATTGTGATCATGAAGGCATTAATGGGCTTCCACGAGGAATGAAAAGTTATCCTATACAATTCAACAGGTTTCCCTACTATGAGCACCTACAAATTGCTCATTTGTTTGATACAATGCATATTGGAAAGAATGTGACTGAAACATTATGGCGACTACTGGATCTAAGGAGGGAGAAAGATAAAATTGTGAAAGCTTGCAAAGACATTCAAGAAGGAAACCATGCAATGAAAGACGTCATCCAATTTCATAGCAATGGAGACCAAATTAATATAAAATCAATTCCATGGATGTTTATGGAGCAGCAAAGCAATGTTGTCAAAGAAGTAGTGTGGAAAATTGAATTTCCCACTGGATTTTGTGCGAACTTGAAGAATATCATAACAAAAAGGTGATTTTGCGGGGGCCAAAACACATGATTAGCACGTCTTCATCAAGGTTATGTCCATATAATTTTGTTTTTTTATTTCATTTTATTGCATAATTTTTTTCCTTGTTTATATACTATTAGTTTAAACAATGACGTGGTTTGTATATTGATACAGTATGTTCTACCTCTCTCTCTACTGGACAACTTCAACAACAATGTCAAACAATTTATATATAATCTTGGTAAATACATGAGGTAACTAGTGATTAGTTGCTTGTACTTAGTGTTTCTTTAATTCTTCGTATAATTTATATTTGTTTTTTGTGCACTATTTCATGATATGTAATTTAATGTGTTTTTTGTTAAATATCGTTATTGGTTTGCGTCACTTGTAGATGGTTGACATCTAAAGAAATCCATAAAGAAGATATAAAGTATTGGAGGAGATAAATTCCTCGTCTCATGTGTGAAATACAGAAGCATATACCTTCAACATTTTTCAATGCAGAGGAACACTACCTCATACACCAATTTGAGGAGATTGAGTTGTGTGGACCTGTGCACTCAAGGTCCATGTGGATGGTTGAGAGGTACTTGAAATTTATGAAGGGTTTGGTGAGACAACGAGCACATGTTGAGGGTTCTATGATGGAAGGATATACGGTATACCAAAACATGTTGTATGTTAGTGAATATATTCCTAATTTAGCATCAAAGCTCAATTTACATCGCATTTGTGACCTAGACTCCAATAAAAAATTTGAAGGGGAGCAACTGAAGGGGAAAGGTAGATCGAGGAAGGTGAAAGGTAATTATTAGCTAGTGGGTGTTTATTATATCATTCATATTCTAATTGTATTTTCAAGTTATTGCATCAATTAAGAGCATATACTTTGTTCAGAAAATTTACACGTGTCTTTCATTTTAATGTTTATTGTCATCAAGCAGTTTGTCAAGAATGGGATGCAATTCATTTATGCATCGCAAACAATCTTGACTGGATGAAGGTATGGATTGAATGATGCAAACAATTGAGTCATGGAATATCATGGGAAGGTGTGGCTTCATTGGTAAAAGCAGCACATCGCAATGGAGATAGAAATATTACAGAAAGGGGAATCGATTTAGCATATGGTTTAAAAGATAAAATAGCAAGCATATTAATCAATCACTATAAGTATTTTATTTTGCAAATTACATTTTTACATACATGTTGTTATTTTCCATTTATTGATGCATAACTATTGAATCGTTGTGTAATATTTTCGTGTATTGTTTGTTGTAGGTAAAACACCATAAGGCTATGGTCTACAATGGTTGTAGATCTCGCATCAAAAAAATGGATGAAATAAAGAAAACATCAAATTGTGGGATATCTATAGTCTTTGAGGTGACCAATGTTTCATATAGAAGTGACAGACATCCAGACCTCTCAAAAAATTGATACTATGGGTATTTGGAAGATATTCTATAGTGTGATTTTAAATCCTTCAAGGTAATTCTATTCGTTTTCAAGTGGTACAGGTTACGATTGAATCAAATTGATACCAATAGAACTATTATTGCACATGATAATGGATTTACCATGGTAAATACAAGGTTGTTTAATCCAGGAATGAAGCCCTATGTTCTTCCAATCCAATGTGAACATGTATTTTACTTGGAGGTTCCAAGTAAAGCGGGCTGGTCATTTGTTGTGAGATGCGATCCAAGGGGAAGGTCAATAAAGTATAACCTAGATGATGGTAATGAAGAGGGGTCTCTGGAAGAAGAAGATGATGATCAATAGAATTATCAACATGAGTTATATGATGATGATGATCCAACAAAAGATGTCCAAGAATTAGTTGAATCAAATGATGTAGTAGACAATTCCCATGAAGATTATACCAATGATGACATGATGAGCATAACTAACTTAGACGACGATGATGATATTCCCAATCCTTACAATGTTGACTCTGGATATGATGATACGGATGATGACTTGGATGAAGAAGACGATGAAATATTTTGAAAGGTAAATATTTAATTAGACTTATTCTTTTATCTTATTTAAAAAAAAGTTACTAGCATCATCATCATCACCATCATCATGTAGATCATCATCGTCACTATCATTGTCATCATCATCAACATCATCATCATCATCATCATCATCATTAAGAGTGTCATCATCATCATCATGACCCTCATCATAATCATCATAATCATAATAATAATCATTATCATTATTATCATCACCATCATCACCAACCACATCACCATCGTCTTCATTATGTTCATCATCATCATCACCATCATCACCATCACCATCATCATCATCATCATCATCATTATAATCATCATAATCATCATCATCGCTGTAATCATCATATTCATCATCATCACCATCATCACCATCACCATATTCATCATGATCATGATCATCATCATCACTATCACCATCATCACCATCATCACCATCATGATCATCTTCATCATGATCATCATTATCATGATGTTCAACATCATCGTCTTCATCACCATTATGTTCATCATCATCATCACTATCACCACCATCCACATCACCATCGTCATCATGTTGATCATCATTGTCTTCATCATCATGATAATCATCATCATCATCACCATCATCACCATAATCACCATCATCACCACCATCGTCATCACCATCATCATCATCATCATCCCCATCATCACCATCATGATCATCATCATGATATTCATCATCACCATCATCACCATCATATTCACCATCATATTCACCATCATCATCACCATCATTATCACCATCATCATCACCATCATCATCATCACCATCAACACCATCATCACCATCATCACCATCATCTTCATCATGTTGATCATCATCGTCTTCATCCTCATGATAATCATCATCATGATCATCATCATCATCGTCTTCATCATCATCGTCTTCATCATCATGACCATCACCATCATGATCATCTTCATCATCATCATTATTATCATGATGTTCATCATCATCGTCTTTATCACCAGAATGTTCATCATCATCATCACCATCATCACCATCGTCATCATGTTGATCATCATTGTCTTCATCATCATAATCACCATCATCACCATTATCACCACCATCATTATCACCATCATCACCATTACCATCATCACCATCATGATCATCTTGATCATCATCGTCATTATCATGATGTTCAACATCATCGTCTTCATCACCATTATTCTCATCATCATCTTCACCATCATCACCATCCACATCACCATCATCATCATGTTGATCATCATTGTCTTCATCATCATGATCACCATCATCACCATCATCATCACCATCATCATCATCGTCATCGTCTTCATCGTCATGATGATGTTCATCATCGCCATCATCTTCATCATCATCATCATTATAATCATCATAATCATCATCATCATCATCGTAATCATCATAATCATCGTATTCATCATGATGATGTTCATCATCACCATCATCACCGTCATCACCATCATCACCATCATCTTCATCATCATCACCATCATCACCATCATGTTGATCATCCTCGTCTTCATCCTCATGATAATCATCATCATGATCATCATCATCATGTTCATGATTATCGTCTTCATGATGATGATCATCATCATCATCAAAATCATCATCATCATCATCGTCATCATCTTCATCATCATAGTCTTCATCATCATGACCCTCATCATCATCATCATTATGTTGATCATCATCATATTCATCATCATGATCATCACCATCATCATTATCATGATGTTCAACATCATCGTCTTCATCACCATTATGTTCATCATCATCATCACCATCCACATCACCATAGTCATCATGTTGATCATCAATCTCTTCATCATCGTGATCATCTCCATCATCATCGTCATTATCGTGATGTTCAACATCATCGTCTTCATCATCATCAACTTCATCATCATGATGATAATAATAATAATCATAATCATCTTCATCTTCATCTTCATCATCATGACCCTCATCATCATCATCACCATCATCATCATCTTCTTCTTCATCATGTTGATCACCATCGTCTTCATCATCATGATAATTAGATGTAGCATCGATCTTCTCCATGAACAAAAATCCAATCATGAGACTTCATCAATAAGACAATTCAAAAATGCATGTGCTTATGGACATACTGGCCACTAAGTGGCTTATCTTCCTTGTTTCTAGTATGATGTTGAATTTAGAATTTTATTTTTTGACATTTGTTATTATTAAGATAAAAGTGACTTTATGGCAAAGTCAAAAGTTATGAGAAAGTTAAAATCTAAGATATATTGTATGAATAATATGATCATTCTCAATTTCAACGTAAATATAATAACAATGACCAATTTTGTGAAAATAAACATAAAAAAGTCAATCAAAGTATTATTTGTTAACTTTTATATTGAATATTTATTTGTGAAATATTTTTTAATAATTTTATAAGTAATTATTTTAGATACTCTAAGACCAAGAATAAATATATTAGATGGTGGATGATTATTAACATATAGGATAAAGTACTACAAAATCATTGTAATATTTGAATATAAAGAATGTTAAAATATACAACCATCTTACCTTATTAAATGGATAAACTTAGAAAACATGTTTTTATTAGACATTTTTGTGGAATTTATTTTTCGTTGTTTATATAGGGTTTTTCTTGCAACGTGACCACTAGAGGTTTTTGTGAAAATTGGGTGATGGTGCTCCAATGTGACAAGCACATTGATACCTTGAATATAAGAATGTATTAGTGCTCCATGAATTTCCTATATTATATATATGCTTTGAAATCAAGATTAAAGATACTAGATGGGAGGTTTTAGTGAAAATTGAGTCATGGTGCTCCAATGTAATGTAATTGAAATTGAACTTTTAAATTGTAACTACACATTGGATTTTCAGTTGTAATTACACGTTAAATTTGAAAATTGAAAGTGAATTGCAATGTTAAATTGTAATTGAATTCTAATGTGTAGACTATAATGTAATTTTAATTTAAATTTTAAATTGTAATGATGTTGACGACGATGATGATGATGATGATGATGGTAATGGCGATGATGATTGTAATGTTGTTGATGATGGTGAAGATGAAGATGACGATGATGATGATGATGACGACGTGAATGATGATGATGGAAATGATGATGATGATGATGAAGATGGAAATGATGATGATGACGATGATGATGATGATGATGATGACGACGACGACGACAACGACGATGATGATGAGGGTCATGATGCTGAAGACGATGATGATGAAGATGACGACGACGACGATGATGATGAGGGTCATGATGATGGAGACGATGATGATGAAGGTGACGGTGATGATGATGATGATGATGATGATGATGATGGAAATGATGATGATCATGATCATGATGATCATGATGATGAAGAAAATGGTGATAAAGATGATCAAGATGATGATGATGACATAGATGATGGTTATGATGATGATGATGATCATCATCATCATCGTCATCTTGATTATCATGATGATGAAGACGATGATGATCAACATGATGATGATGATGAAGATGATGATGATGATGGTGATCATCATCATTTCCATCATCCAGCATCATCATCATCATCGTCATCATCGACATTACCATCATGATGATGATGAAGACGACGACGATGATATTCATCATGATGATGATGATGAGGAGGATCATGATGATGAACATGATGATGATGAACATGATGAAGATGATGGTGATGATGGTGATGATGGTTATGATGATGATGAGGATGATGATGATCATTATTATCATGATGATGAAGACGATGATGATCAACATGATGATGAAGATGAAGATGAGGGTGATGATGGTGATCATCATCATTGCCAGAATCATCATCATCATCACCATCATCATCTCCATTACCATCATCATAATCTTCTTCATTGTTTTCAACATCATCATCAACATCATCATCGTCGTCGTCATCATCTTCATCCTCCTCCTCCTCCTCATCATCATCGACATCTTCATCTTCATCATTTTCATCATCATCATCATCACCATCATCAACACCACCACCATCATCGTCATCATCATCTTCATCATCATCATCATCATCATCATCATCATCATCATCATCACTATCTTCTTCATCGTCATCATCGTCATCATCATCATTGTCATCTTCCTCATCATCATCTTCATCGTCATCATCATCACCATCATCATCATCAACATACCCATATTCATCAGCATCATATTCATCATCATCATCATCATCATCACCATCTTCATCATCGTCATCATCATCATCATCATCTTCATCATCACCATCATCACCATCATCAACATCTCCATTTTCGTCATCATCATCATCATCATCATCTACATCATCATCATCTTCAAGGTCATCATCATCACGATCATCATCATCATCATCAACATCACCATCTTCATCATCATCATCTTCATCTTCATCAACATAATAGCCGTCATCATTGTTGTGATCGTCATCATCATCATGATCATCATCGTCTTCACCATCATCGTCATCTTCATCATCATTGTCATATCTCCCTCATAATAAGTCTCAACATGTGGTGAAAATTTCCTTACTTCAAAACCAAGTTAATAAAATCATACAATACCAAACAACTGGCATTTTCAATGCAATATCAAAGAACAACCTTGATAATTTAATTCCACACTATCTTCCACATCAAACTATAGTCATCATAATATAACTACGTACCCCAACTATAAGTTCATGACAACATGGCACGTTAGATGTTGAAGTACACACATTAAATGATGGATAACATCATAAAGGTAAGAAAATACATTTGTTTTAAATAAGGCATTCAATGATTGAGTTTCATTTTATGGCCCTTGTCAACTTAATAAAACACATTTAACACCATCTACAATATTTTATTACCTCTAGAACCTACACAACTTTCTCTACAACAATTTTTTGATCCTTCGGCCCAAGTAAGAAAATAGAAGGAGATAGTTGCAACTTTATCTACGGCATTTTGTCCAGACTTCGGCCCTCCAACAAGTAAGAAAACAGAGGGAGATAGCTGCAACTTTCTCACATCATTTTTTCCATACTTCAGCCCTCCGACGAGTAAGGAGACCGAGGGAGATAGATGTTGATTTAGAGAGATCCATTACGCTGACTATGAAGGGCCAACGACTGGTAAGTCAGTTACCAACCTTTCATTGCATGCCATGTATTGTTTCATTCAAATGGGCACAATAATTAGGGGTTTAATTGAGCCTTTGCCTGATATAGAGGATGGTTTCCAACTTGTTATTAGCAATCCAATTAAGTTATAGGTGTTTTCTTAAGTGTTGGTCCTTGATTATTGGAGCTAGGTTGTGACTATTTGAAGGTTCCTAGATATGGCTTGTGACTATTTCAAGGCTGCTAGAGTTGGGTTGTGACAGTTTGAGGCTGCCTAGGTTGGGTCACAACCATTGTTGACCTACTAGCATTTGGTTGTGAATGTTATGATCATGTTAAGGCTGAGCCGTGACCATAACAGAAACCAACATCATTAAAAATAGATTGTGGATTTATGGGAATGCTCCCTTGGAGAATACGACGCATTTTTCCACCATCAAACCGCCTTGTCCCTCCAATCTTGGGTCATTTTCAACTATAAATTAGCAATAACAAGACATAACATTTCAATATGGGCTGAATCTAAGGGTTGAAATACATTTCTGGGCATGTTTTAGTCTTAAAAAGTGATGAATAACAACATAAAACTAGCTTTGGTAAGTTCTAGTCCAATTTTGATGGTTAAAGCTCCAATTTTGGGCATGAGTAGGCATGGTAAGAGAACTCAATTCTGATTTACAAACTATTTGGAGGGGTTTTGAGTGCATTGTGTGCCCTAGAATAACAATATACAAATTTGATATAGCCTTTTGCATTACGGAAGGTGCCAAAAGTATAAACAATAGTCATAAAAGCCTTAAAAAATTCAGGTTTGATGTGTGTTAGGGATTCATGTGTATGAAGTGAAAGCCCTATAGGGGGTGATTTACCTGTGTGACCATTCGTGCCTTGTTTGGAGTATTGTTCAACCTATGTGTGGCACTCATGGAAAGTTTGGATAGGTTTGCATGGTAGATTGTGAAGCAATTGTTGTAGCAGCATTTGGATCCTTTAGTCAGGTTGAATCCTTGAATTATTACACAAGTGGAATCCAACAAAGCATTTGCTCCATATATCTATAGAATTTAACCTAATAAAGATGCACAATATGGAAGTTTATGAGAATTTTTGGAGCTTAGGTCTACTTTTGTTCAGTATATGTGACTTCAAAAAGATTTGTGTATATCCTTAATACTACTTTCAACGTCCCTCTTTGTCAAATTAGGAGCATCAAAAGAGAACTCCATGGGGGTGCTACTCTATCTAGATTGAATTGTAGAAGAAGCTATGTGATCTTAGATTAGCGATTTCCAGCTTCCATCTCCATTTCTAGCAAGATGTTTGTTGTTGTTCCTCAAAAATTGCCCAGATTTGGAGTTGGGGCTTCTTCATTGTTGTTTGGAAGGCCAAACTAGGATCAACTTACCCAAAATTGATGTTGTCTTCTACTGCTTATTACCTCAGAACTTGGCCAGTTTAAAAAATGGTTGAATTTTGATGGTAGAAACAATGCCCAGGCTCACCCAGGACTTCTTTACCATGCCCAGAGGTTGTTCATGCCCTTTTTAACTTCCCAAAATGCAATTAGACCTGTCCAGAAATGTTTTTTAGTTCTTGCTACAACTAAGTTTGGGTGAAATTATGCCTCTTTAACTCTATTATGTGCCCAGAACTGACCTTACATGTGCCCAGGCCTTTTATCTAGGGTTTTTCATGAGCCCAAGATTGCCAAAATGTACCCAGATCTACTTTGTCCACCACTTCTACCCTCAAAACAAGCCCAGGTATGCTTCTCTCACTCTGTCTCTGCCCACATACCTAACATTAATTCAATTTACTAAAGTTTCAACTGTTGGAGTATGCCCAGAACTAATGTTACTGGTTGTTAGATGGCTGGTATAAACCTAGATTAAGGTTTTATCACTCTGTTTACCCACACAGTTTCCCATAACAGCTCAGATATTGAGGTTTTATAATTTTAATATTGTTTTTAATCATTTTTTGTATTTATAATTTTGATATAATTTTTTATGTAGAATTGAAATTTCCATTACGTAATTTTGTTAACTTGCATCAATATTAAACATGTCTATATAAACACACCCAACATAGTAAGACATTATTTATTTATGACATTTTTATGAAATGAGGCATGTTAACAATCTTCTTGCAAAGTCTTTTTCATAATAACTTCATTGAACTTCAACAACAACCTTACTTCCCAATGAGGTTTTATGGATGTTTCATTGTTTTCATGCCCATATCTGTTACTATCATGCTGTCTTTTCCCACAATCAGCCCACAATTAGAAAGGAATGTTGTTTTAGGGCTGCTTGAGGCCACAAACAGACCCATAATTGCCCATAGTGCTTTAAAAATGGTATAGACTTGTCTAAAAAGTAATCTTTGTCATAGGACAAATATTTCTAATCCATTTACCAATTACAAGCAATCTTTGTCATAGGACAAAGATTTCTAGAATGGATTTGCTTGTAATTGGTAATAACCCCATTAAGTTGGGATCACTTTTAATAATAGGCAATATTGGGACACAATATACAACAGAAGATGGACGCGAAATTGGATAAAATCAATACTAGACTAAATGAAGATAAAAATTGTTAAAATAACTATAACAATACAAAAGGGGACTTACTTCCCTATAGTTGATTTATTGGTTTCTCAAGCCCATCTTGATGAAGAAATGGTTTCCTAGAATATCAAGTTTAAACTCTTCCTAGAATAACCAGTTTAAAAAAAAACTATAAAGATAACCAGAGGGTTTTTTGTTCTTCTCATAGAGATGAATATTTTATTTTGGAAATGTATGTGACCTATATGCTTAGTGGGGATGAGTATCGAAACCAATAAATACCTTTTTGTTGTTGCAAAAGACTTATCCTTGTAAGTTAATATAAAGTACAAAAAGTAGGCCTTTACATCGCTAAATTTCCTCTTTCAAAACCCTCCAGTGCATTGAATTTCTACAAGCAATGGAAGTCAGGCATTTCTCCACCTATATAGACTCAAGATTCTTGTGCAAAGCATGCTTTGCACTTGTATGAGGATATCCATTTTCCAATTGAATACTTTAAAAGGTTCAATGATAAGAGAGACATATTGTTCTGCAACCTGCTTCAACCAAAATATTGGTAGATTATTCCATATTTACCCCTTAGTATAATTAGTAAAACATGGAATTGAAAGATCGATTCACATAAACTTTGTTGGAAAATAATGGATAGTAGTCTAGACATATATATGCCATAATGAATAGCACTGAATGGATGGAATTATGAGGGATTGATGTCCATAGAAGGAATCTTTTCCAAGCAATATACATATCATATTCATTACAGATAAACAGAGGGTGATAACATGGTGAAATCACTTGTTTATAAGGTATAGTATGGTTCTGATTGAAGGATAACCTATAGATCTTAATATGAGTGGTTTATTGATATCTCATTGATTAGAGATATAACGTAGATTACACTTACAATATCTGTACAGGATATAAGTAGTATGTTCAATGGGATTCATGCTATTATAATAGGGATGTACTATCCTGTATGGTAATATTGGTAGCTATTCGATTCATTACACTAACTACATGTCACTTGTTGAATAGATAGAACTAATACCATTATGTCCATCACTATGATACTATCTTAAGCTGTTTGTGATTCCAATAGAGTACTATACTTATGATTACATAACCTATATGTAACTCAAGTTTTCTCACCTGTTAAGAAGCTTTAGGAACCCGCCAAACACTATAATATGAATCACAACCAATAGAGCTCAGAGATATGGCACACTTCCTGTGGTTTCTTCTTCCAATCGGAAGCAAACATTTATGTATGCATTGCAGGATAAGAGTATTGTCCTTTGTAAAACCACTATAATTATCCCTAGGGTTCCTGGCAGGTGCATTGGATGGAATGTTAGTAAGCCATTGGTTGCACTGTATACATTTGATATGCACTTCTTGCTCTCTTGTTCTTGACATCTAAGGGTTTGTTTCTCTTTCTCTACATGGTACTAGAATATACCAATTATGCATGTCTCTTTCTCTCTCTACCTCACACATGACCTTATTGAGATACTAACTGTTTTTCCATGATTATTGGAGCTATGTTGTGACTATTTGAAGGTTGCTAGATATGGCTTGTGACTGTTTCAAGTGTGCTAGGGCTGGGTTGTGACAATTTGAACTTACCTAGGTTTAGTCGTAACCCTTGTTGACCTGCTAGTGTTTGGTTGTGAATGTTATGATCCTGTTAAGGTTGAGCCGTGACCATGGTTGGACTCTTAAGGTTGGTCCATGACCTTGTCACTATTGTACTTTTACATTACTATTTTGTTTTATTTTATTTCCATTAAAGCACAAATTCGTTAAATTGTTGTAAAATCCTAATTACCCTAAAACATTAACAACTAGCACTCACATTGCATGAGTAACACGCAATTTATGAGGAATCTATAGGTAAAAAATGACCCATCAATATTGTAGGTTAAGTTTTTCTTTCATTTTCTAATTAGATACGCATCTTTCATTTTTAACTTACTATAGGTGAGTTTACAACAAAAACCTCACTTACCATCACTTCAAGCATCAAGGTCAACCAATGACTTTGAGAATAAGGACTTCCGTACCCTAAAAGAATTGTGGGTGATGCCACCTTTATTTTACTTGTGAAATGATTTTCCCATGATAATATTCTATGTTTAAATGCCATGCTAAAAATGGGGACTTGTATAAGAACCTTTTTCTTGTTTTAAATGCAATGACTACTTGCTTCTTGTTTATGATAAATCTACCTCTCAAGCTTGTTTTGAGCTATTGTACACTATGCATGGACCTAATATATCTACTGCATGGTACTAGAATATACAATTATGCATGGCATTAGTTCTTATGCATTCTCAGAATTTAGGGCATCAAGAAGGTTTTCCATAAGTGTGGTTTCTACAATGAGTTACACTATTTATCCACCCATATTTCCTCAATAAAAATTCATCTAGTCACAAGCCAACAGTGATGTCCATATCTGTTACTCTCATGCTGTGTTTGCCCACAATCAACCCATAATTTGAAATGAATGTTGTTTTAGGGCTACTTGAGGCCAAAAACAGACCCATAATTTCCCATAGTGCTGTAAAAATGGTATAGACCTGTCTAAAAAGTAATATTTGTCATAAGAAAAATATTTCTAATCCATTTACCAATTACAAGAAATCTTTGTCATAGGACCATAAAGATAACCAAAGGGTTTTTTCTCTCCTCATAGAGATGAATATTTTATTTTGGAAATGTATGTGACCTATATTCTTAGTGGGGACGAGTACTGAAACCAATAAATACCTTTTTTGTTGTTGCAAAAGGCTTATCCTTGTAATGTAATATAAAGTACAAAGAGTAGCCCTTTACATCACTAAATTTCCTCTTTCCACCACAGTGAGGAAGGAAATCATATCCAACTAGGTTGTAATAGTAGAGGACATAGTGTACTCTCATAGAAATGCACTTAACATAAATTTTAGTTTGTTAATCTTCCCAAAAACTTTGGAAATCCATTCAATTGAAGCCCTTTTTAGGATCCTCAAAGTTGCTTTATATGTTTTTTTCCATGAAAGAATTTTTATAAAATAATAGGTTTCATAATTCCACATGTCTCCATGTGATTTTATATATGGAAGGCCTTACATAACCCCTCTATGTTGGAATCACTTAAAATACCAAGAAATTTTGGGACTCAAGATACAAAAGGGGATTGATTTCCCTGTAGCTTATTTAATGGTGTCTCTAACCCATCTTGAGGAAGAAATGGTTTCTTAGAATATCAAGTTGCAATTCCTCCTAGATAACCAGATTCAGGAAATAAAATTATAAAGATAACCAGAAGGTTTTCCAATTCTTCTCATAGAGATGAATATTTCAATTTGTAAATGTCTATGTCCTATATGCTTGGAGGGGAGGTGTGGTAAAACCAATAAATAATTTTTTGTTGTTGTTTCAAAAGGCTTAGCTTTATAAGTCAATATAATGTATAAAGAATAATCCTTTACATCACTGAATTTCCTCTTACCACCACAATGAGGAAGGAAATCATATCCAACCGGGATTTAATAGTATAGGACACAATGTACTCTCCTAGAAAGGAACTTAGCATAAATTTCAGCTTCCTAGTATTTCAAAAAACATTAGAAATCCATTCAATTGAAACCCTTTTAGGATCCTAAAAGTTGCTTTATATCTCTTTTTCCATGAATAGGATATAGTAGTGATCCATAGGACATGACAAATGGACACCAGTAAGTTTCACCCAGAACATAGCATAATTGCTTCTCAGGTCATAGAATTAGCCCAGAATTGGCTTTCTACTCATTCTTTGCTGCTAAAATATGCCTAGAACTACTGTTCAATTGCATAAGTCAGCCCAGAATATGGATAGAAGGCTACTTTCTACTACTAGACATGCCCAAAACTGCTTTAGATCATTTGCATGAGTTCAAGCACCAATAGAAGCCACTTCAAAAATTTTCTTCCACCTTTGTTTCCCATGAAAGATGGCACCTTAAAATTATTAATGTATTGTGGTGTAAGATTTCACAGTTAGGCATACATATTATGTTGAGTTCTTGGGATTAAACCACATGGAATACTTTAAAATTGTCTGACACTAGTGAATCATTCACCCATTAGAAGGGAGAGAGGTGATAGATTTTCAAATCATTAGTGCTTTTCATCCCTGAGGATGGAGATAATCCATCTTTTCAACCCTCCAATGCATTGACTTTCTACAAGCAATGGAAGTTAGGTATTTCTCCACCTATATAGACTCAATATTCTTGTGCAAATAATGCTTTGCACTTGTATGAGGATAGCCATTTTTCAATTCAATACTTTAAGGGTTCAACAATAAGAGCGACGTGACTGTTCTATAGCCTTATTCAACCAAAATATTGGTAGCTTCTTCCTTATTCATCCCTTAGTATACTTAGTAAAACATGGACTTAAAAGATGGATTCACATAAACTTTGTTGTAAATTAATGGATAGTAGTCTAGACATATATATGCCAAAATCAATAGCACTAGAGGGATGGAATTATTAGGGATTGATGTCCAGAGAAGGAATGTTTTCTCCATGTGTTGCATAAGTAAGTATTGTGGTTTTCAAACAATTGATCCCACATAAAATTTCAATAGTGGTATACTTAATAAATCCTACCCTTTCCTTTCGGTTATAGAAATTGTCCCGATAATTCTATACATCCTTATTCACCTTAGTGGTGCCATAGGCTAGCTAAAGTGCAGAATGGAGATTGTGGTATAAACGAAACAATTATTGTGTGACATTTTTATTTATACGTTTCCTTTGTCTATCCTCTATGTTTCTTCATTTCTGGTATATTCTTGCACCTTAGATCTGCAAACTTAGGACTACATTATTCATTTTTCCAAAACCTACAAACCCTAATTTCCCTATTATTTGTCTATTGTTATCTCTCATATCTCTCTCAATGTTTGGTTGTAACCCTAAACGATGGATCCATTCCATTCCATTCATGAAGAATTCCATTCAAAATGAACCCTAAACATGAATAATTCCATTCACTTCAACCCTAAATGATGGATGTGGATGCAACTGATACAACCTCAAAACCATAATGGCTATTGGGACAAGATTTGGACGAGACAAATCAGTCATTTCCAGCAATGTAACTTGAGGCAAAATTCCATTTCCTTGTTTAAACATTTTTCTTCATGTCAAGTTGAGAATATTGTGATGATGGAGGAGCCTACATCTCTCTCTTAAAGATATTGTGGATACAATGTCTAAATCTAAAAGGCCTCGCTGGGCCTCCCAACCTAGGTCTAACTTGTACAAGTTATAGAACAACATAAAACCTTAGTTTGTTTTTAAACAAGTGTTCAGCCTTGAAGATCCACATCTACCATATGAAGGATTTTTACAACATTATTAAGTACCCTTATTTGAAAATTGTTCTTCAATGACTAAAAATGATCATGCTTGATGACGAAAAGAGGTATAGTCCAAAGAGTAACATCTGCGACATGTGCATTGAGTTATTCATTTCATTGGATACAGGGGTAAACACTAAAACCAGGAAGTGTAAAACCATGCATAAATATATGATCTTCGTAGACACTTGTGTAAATATCAAGAAAATAGCTAATGACAAAATGAATAGATAAGGATTGAGTTATTCGGTTCATTGGATACAGGGGTTGAATCTAATTTTAAACATTTGTTACAATTTTATAACATTTAGTTTAGGAGTTTGTTATGATGAGTTGGAATTTTTTCTAAGTTATATGTAAGCCTATGGGTGTAGAGTAAGGAGAGAGGAGTGGCCAAGAAAATGAATAATCGAGCCAATGTAGACTGGAGAACTGACCTAGAAGTTGTGTGATCAGGTTGGTGTAGTGTTAGAAACTCTCAAAATGTGAACTCATCTATAGAGGTTGGATAAAGTAATGCATTTCATCGGATATCTGACATATATGCTATACTACCGACATCTCAAATTCGTTTATATGACTTTAGCCATGTCTACAGGGAGCACAATATGAGTGCAGACCGTTTATCCAAGGAAGCATTGAATATGAAGGCTGGCCTCCTCTCCTTCTCATAAATTTTAGAAGGAGAAATCATTGAGGAAGGCATGATACAGTTAATTTCAGAGTTTTTTTTTATTTGTGTGGCGTCTTTTTGGTTCTTTCAACTATGGGATACATCAACATCTTTCTTGTTTTAGCTAGAGATATAGAGTTTGTTTTCATCCCCTCAGGGGTGCATTTTCTCCACCCTTGATGCCTCCTTGGATAAGCTGTTTGGGATCCTTATGTTCTCTGTGTGTTATTGCTACTTCAGCCATGTTGGGATTGTGGGTTCCATCCCTCCCCTTGAGATATTTTTTGTTACTTTTGATCTCCACTCATTAATGGACTGACTTATTACCATGACTATGTAAAAGTTACCGTTTATTCACTACTGAATATCAAGGAACGCCCCTTTTTATTTTGAAAAAAATATACAGAATATTTGCAAATGATTTTATCACATATATTGAGATCCGTAAACTGGGTCTTTTATATTTTTGTGTGAGGAAACAAACTAAATTAAAATAGGTACACCTAGGAAAATTGTAAAAAACATAGTTTGTATTTTGAGATTAATTGGTTGAAGCATTTGATATGGAATGACTTGATATCTATATCGTGTTAAAGGACTAAGTGATGAATTGTTATACTAGGGAATTGTTGATATTGTTCAGGATAATGATATCACAATTATGTAATGCTTATAAGTCTTTCCAAGTTTTTTGCTGGTATTTTTCTATTTTTTGCCAAAAAATTTTCCTTCCATGGTGCAGGTAGAACCAAACAGGTATTTGTCAGATCTGTTTTCCTCAAACGAAGGGAGTTTGGGAAGGCTATAGGAAAGTGAGACATCTAGTAGGTCTACAAGGGCTAGATCAACTATATGTCATAAGATCAGAAGAAAATTCAATAAATGCATGGAATTTTTTCTCATGGGAGGGGGGTCATGTTCCTATGATGATGAGACAGTAGGAGACATCGAGGTTCCCTTAAGGCACAAACACCTAGTGAAATAATGGGTACCTAGGGATCTCCCTCAAGTAAACACCGATTTTTGTGTGAATGAGAGGATATATAGAATTGCACCGTCGTCATTACATGGATTGGGGTTGTTTTGCATGGATGACATAAAGGTTGGATATGACATATGTACAAAATTGATGGAGTATGTTGGACCTTCTTACAATTGTAGTGATTGGATGCCCCTTGTCCAATATACATGAAGTATGCATAGATATGGGTTGTCAGCAAATTATATATAACTGAAAGACAAAGATCAAAATAAAGGAGAAATGTTGTACATTGACGGAATGCCAAAAATAACTATGAATATTGCGGGGTTTATAAATAGTACACAACTAGGGTCTACACTTAAGCAACCAAACTCCATATTCGAGTCGCATGAAGGAAACCATGTCTTTTTATGTGCCATTAAATCAATAGCTGTTGGGGAAGAACTGCTCAGAAATAGGTTCAGATGTTTCTTTATCTCAACTTGTTCATTTGGTTGAGACAACTCAAATGCCTAAAGCCCCAATTCAGAAGTTTGCTAATTATGTAAGATCTTGTCAAACATGTCTTTGTTAAATATCATAAAATATATTGAACACAATCCATAGTGTTTCTAAATTGGCCTCATGTTTTACAAACATTTGCATAGAATACTAAGAAGTCCTTTGGAAATAAGAAATCAAATTTTGAGATTCATAATAAGATTAACTAGTCTTTTTATTAAACATGTTGTTGTGGTGTACTTGCAGATTTCCAGTGTTTTTGTTCTTGTTGTTGTTGCATTGGATTTTGTGACATGGTTGGGCAGGTAATATTTTTCAGATCCCTCCCTAACATAATTTTACTTCAAAGCATGCATTCTTATAATTTTATTTTGTTTATATGTTTTATTTTTGATGTAAAATAACAATTGAACAAGTTGATTACTTTAGTGCCCACTTTCTGTAGGTATCTTGATGGAGTACTTGATTCCTATCTGAAAGAATGGACACCACTTGCTAGTAATCACTTTGTTCTTGCACTTATGTTTGTTATCTCAGTTCTAGTCAGGATAGGAAGTTGATGCTTATGAGAATGATAGGTGTGGACACGAAGGTCCTTAACAATCACGAGTATATAATTTACTTATTGCAGACAAAATAAGAGATGATATTTAATCATGCTAAACTATGCCCCCATCTCGAATTCATATATAAGAAATGAGTTGAATCTTCCAAGGTATGCACGTTACTTCTCTTCTTTCACTTCATGGGAATTGGTAGTGTTTTTTTAATGAATGACAGGATTTTTTCCCTTGGGTTAGTCATCAAATGCATAAAGTGATTTTAAGTTTGTTGTTTTCCCATTGTTTTCTGATTTTTCTGTAATGTTTATTTATTATTTCTTCTGATGTCTATGATACCCTGTTCTAGGTTGGCATACTTTTTGGTTTGTCTGTGGACTTCTAAGTGGATTTTACTATGTTGGGACCTCCTATTTTCCACTTTATATGTATATCTTATAGGCCTTACTGAACTCTAGCTAGTATCGCTATCTAATTCTTGATTCTCTCCAGGTATGTGAGAAACTGTGAAGAATGTTTTTGAGATTCTTCTAGTTCACTATACATAAGGATTTATGCCACATTTATTTCATATTCATGGAGGTTGATAGTATATATTTCTAGTTGAAAATTTTCTTGACCAAGGTGACTTAATAAATGAGTTGGACCCAAGCCTACTTGAACTCTGAAGAATATTCCTCCCCGTATACTCTAATTATCAAAGCATGATAGTAATCTTGTAAGGAGTTCGCATATGACTTGTAAGGAGTTCTAGTTCTAAATTTTGTTTGTTGATCCACCAATTGTTAATGAGATTGTGATAGTTAATGGTAAATTGTAAGACCATTCTTTAGTAAGGTTACAGAACTTATAATAGATATCTAAGCGATAAGGTTGGAAAGAGGAAATGATATTCCCTATTACATCTCTGATCAGCTTGTTATTGATGTTTGCGTGACTAATCAACCAAGGTATGAATTCGTCACATTGGAGAATCGTTGGCCTCGCTGGCACTTTATGAATATCTCAATTTCTGATCATTTGAGATAATCCTTCATCAAGATTTGCTTGACTAGCAAGTGGTAATTACGGATAAGTTTATTCTCTAAAAATTTGATACACTTATCCCATTTATAATTTGGGCTCATCATCTATATTGCGTCATGTAGGGCCTGTAGAATGTCCCTAGGGTACCCATGTCTACCTATGGCTCAATTGATTCCTCTCTACCTAGTCTCACTTCATCAACTACATCCTTCACCTTCTTCTATCGTTTAGAGTCCATCTCTTATTCTTGAAAATCATTCATGTTAACAACAAATAACATTAACGTGTTTATAAAAAATGAAACTATAATGTGCATGTCCATGATGGTTTTCCTATTGCTAACAAATATATCGTCTTGGAAGAAAGAATCAGAATTCGCTAATGGTGAAATTTGCAGGTTTAGTAGTAGCTTTGCACTGATTCAAATATTTATTTAGTGGGTTTAGAATTAGGTCAAGGAATAACACATGGTAGGTGAGAAGGTAATAGCTACAACGTTGCTCCATTTATGGGCATCATGAATTCATATTTATTCTTCTTGTAATTTGATACAATGTAGGCTGATGATAATAGATGAAACTGAAATATCAAGAAATATCAGGGTTTCTATGAGTGAAGCTAGTTAATCCTTCATCAACCTAGTCAATCCTTCAATCCATGACCAGGTTCATCTTTGAAAACATTATCACAAGGTTTAAATTTCCTATAATTTTGGCAATTGATCAACATATGGATTTCCTGAGTAGCACTATCACTACCTTAATTAGGAAATTCCTTGTTCAACATCACAAATGTAGTCCCTACCACCCTTAGGATAATGGAACATTGGTAGCATTAAATAAAATATTGGAGACATGATTGACCAAATTCTGTAATTCAAATACAAATGATTGGGATGAGAGGGTTCC
This sequence comes from Pseudotsuga menziesii, assembly GCA_001517045.1. Classification (NCBI taxonomy): domain Eukaryota; kingdom Viridiplantae; phylum Streptophyta; class Pinopsida; order Pinales; family Pinaceae; genus Pseudotsuga; species Pseudotsuga menziesii. The sequence goes on from LPNX010634106.1 coordinate 82,116, forward strand.
TGCAACTTTATGGGCATGAAAGAACACTACTAAGAGATTGCACATGTCCACATCCTTTCAACTAGTATATCATCAAGAAGCTATTTCTCTTGCAAAGTTTGTCAAACCGAGCATCTATATTGGCAATTCCACTTGTACAACTTATGATGGATTAGCAGAGGAAAGTCTCGTACAATTAATGCAATTGGAAGAATCTATGTTTTTGGTTGACTTTCATCAAACCATGGAGAAGGCTAGACATAATGTATGGCATGATAACCACATAAAGAATACGATTTTTTTATAAAGGCATACTACTTCTATTACATGATAGCAAGTATTTGTAGAACCCATGAAATATTTAGATAGGCATTTTGTAGTTGCATAAATCCATGATTCAGGTGCAATTCAAGTGACTCATCCACATGGAATTCTTAGACTTAAATGGTTGAATGAAACTTGCCTAAAGTCCTATGTTCTTTCCCCGTGAAGATGTTCTCATGCATTCGTATGTAAGGGAGCAACGTAGGGTAGGAATTGTTTTTGGTTTTGGTTTCATTTTGTTTTGTATTGCAAAGACTGTATAAGTCTATTTTGTTAGGTTGTCATTTAATACATATTAGCATGCCAAGAATTCCACTTATAAGTGCTAGTGTTTGTGAAGTTTATGTGGTTGGTTATTTCATTCCATCCTTAGTAAAATCGGGTGGTCATGGGAACCTAAATATCTTGTTTCATTAAGTCTTTATTTGCATCTTGGAAAACTCTTTATTGTCATAGAGTCATCAGTGAGGTCAAGCTGGGTTAAAGGTTGTTAACCTATTGAATGAAAGAGTCTCTACAATTATGTATAGAGGGGTTTTGCAATAAACTTGTTTGGAATTTTTGAGATTGAGTGACAAGGCTTCAGTTGGCCATTATCGCCAATACATATATAGAGTTATTACATAAATTTATAGGTTGAGTAAATGTCTCTTGCAACTATATAAATGATATTTACTACCAAGTGTCCAAAAATCCACACAAGTTAGTTAGTAATCTTTGCACATTTGACCAAATTTCCTAGACAACTCTAGTCATGAAAGTGGACCAAGTTAATAAAGTCACCTAACACTTGGTTTGTTTCTTAGTTTGGTTTTTTTTTATTAGTTTTTTGCCACCCTGGATCCTATAGAAATTGCATAAGTACTAATGAGTGATCTCAGTTGCATGCATGTTTGGTCTCCAATTTTATTCGTTCACTAATTAAAAATTGCATCCATGGGATATGTCTCTAAGAGTAAAACAATATTCATGAGACTAGAATAATTAATTTTGATTGAGTTTTGTGACCGTTGAGTCAAGGTAGTATATGATTTATATGGGAAGTTTGAACACACTAGGTTGTTCAACGATGGTTCCAGATAGATTGCCACTATTCAGAAACCTAATTTTGAACCATTACACTCCTCTACCTTAAATGTGGTGCTCAATCTCCTAGTATTTGTTATTACAGGGGAGGTGATGAAATGTACCAAGTACTTAATCAATAGGGCATGTGCAAATACCCTTTGGATAGACAAGGCATACCTTATTCATGTTTAAGACAATTATGCATTAATCGACCTGTCTATGAAGGGGGAAGATGTATCTTATGCACTTAAGGATGCATAAAAGAATGGAAGAAAAAAACGGGGAACCTAGCTTATATGACCACTACGTCATGAATAGAGGGGGTAATGGCACCATGAGCTCTTTAATTAACAAACCCCATGTCCTTTTTCGATGCCAATTGATTGAGGGACACAATATGTGCAAATGTACTAGGGTTAAGTGCACCTTGTATGCATTCTTTGTGTTTGATTTATATGTACAAGGTGTTAAAATTAATTGGTGAAAATTCTTGATGGATGAACTACCTCAATATTGTGCCAATACATCGGCCTCATGTTTCATTTGCTAAGTGGAAATGGAAACCCCTATTAGGTTTGATAACTTTACCCAATGCTAGACATGACCATTATTTCCTTATAGTATAACTCATGGAAGTGCCAATAGGATTGATGAAAAATGACTTTAAATGATGTTTCCTTTCTCATTGGTATGATCACATGATTAAAACCATCAATTATATTTTATTGATCCCATATACATTGTTGAATACATGTGGGAAAAAATTGGTTTGATATGGATCAAGATGACAATTTTCTATGGGTGAGGGTGGATGACCCCAATAATTTTCAACGACAACACTACCCTACTATTTGATTGAATCCACCTTTGATAAGGAGGTTTCTTCATGGACAGGGGATAAGAATTCAAAATATTCAATGAGAATGAACTACATCTTTCCTTGAAAGGAAAAAAAAGTGTATCACACTCAAATATGCTAAAGAAAATAAAGGGATTTGTGGTTCACTCAAGTTTCAAATTCAACAGAGACACAATCAACCATGTCCCTGAAGCAAATTTATTTTGTTGTTGTGTTGATGCAACCCATTTTAGATACTCCTCACTACTTTGAGAAAGGAATTATAAAATCCTTGGTCCAGGTCATTGGATTTTTGCAAGGAGGGACACCCAAGAGATAATGAATGGTTAATTCATCGATCCACCTACCCCTAAAGGTATCAAACCGACCTCATTAGTTGGAGTCTACAACTACGCTAATCGAAGTACCTACTGATACCTCCCAACCCAAGTAGATGGAAGACTCCTTTATGCACTAGCTTCTAATTTTTGGGGCTAAGAATGGATAGGGATTGAGCAAGGAGACACTAAAGGAATATTAAGTGTTGGAAAAGTCCACTACCCAAATTCTAGTCATCACCATTAAGGACAACCCACTAGAGTCCATTTTAGATATCTTGGGGTTCCTAATGAAGACTGAAGTAGCAAGAAAGGGACCTTCTGATGTTGATGGTTGAATGCAACATGCCATGAAAAATCCCACAATTCTTAATGTCACAAAAATTACATAGGTGGGGTCACCCATAAAGGAAGAAGTTATAGAGTTTCCAGGAGGCATTTCAGGTGTAAGGGCAAGTGGATATGTACTATTGCATTAGCCCTGTCAATATAAAGAGTGTGTAGAGGATGTAGGAGATCAAAAGTATGAATTAATGGAGGAATAAGAAGGTGAGGACACATAAGAAAACATTTGCAGTATCCATTCTCCTCCATTTTCATCATTGGATAGCCTCTATATCATAATGCAATTTAAGAAACTTGCATAAAACCATACAAATTGTTGGATGATGTTACTCATCTGCCGAGACCACATACTATGGCTTGGGTGATTTACAACCCACCCTTACTAATTTTTTTTTTAATTATACAAAATCCTGTTGGTTATTCGATGAGTTGTGGCCCTTGTCCGACGAGGTTGCCATAACTCCAACAAGTGAGATCCATCGGACATCAGACTAAGACTATCGGAAAACCGACTAGCACGCATTGCAATTCGACTAGAACCCGTCGCAAATTTGACTAAAACCCGTCGCAAATTCGACTAAAACCCATCGCAAATTCGATGACATAAGCCCAAATTTTACAAAGAAACTGTCGCAACTTCGACTAGCACCTGTCGCAAATTCGACTAGCACCCGTTGCAAATTCGACGGCATATGCCCCAAATTTTACAAAGGAACTATCTCACACTCGACAAAGAGAAGTCGGATTTTCGACAGCCTGGGAGTCGGATATTCGATGAAGTTGTGGTGAACGACTTCGACATAGTACATCGAAAATTTGACGGGTTTTGGTATGTTGTCGAATATCCGACGATATGCCACTGACGACAAATTCTTTTTGTTATTGTCAAATTATCGACAGGCGTCTGTCGAATTTTAGACATGGAAGCCATCGGATTTTGGGCTCAAATTATGTTGTGTCAAAGGGTATAAGAAACCCAAAAAATGAAAAGAGCACACATGCTCATCATGATATGAGATGACATAGAAAACGTGGAGAAGAAACCGAAAGAAGACAAATCAATAATGGGTTCAAGACCTTCCATACATATCCAATGATTCAAGACCCATCAATGAGTCGAGGGTAAACAACCGAACCAAGTTATTGACAAGGTTCAATGCCATCCAAGGGTTTCATGGCCGCTAGGGTTTTCAAATGAATCCAACCATTGCTTTTGATTTCTGTTGAGTCAGTTTGAGGTTGGACTCCAGGCATTATGAATCCTATACCAACAACTTCTTCCAAAAAATCCTTTCATAAGTAAGATTAATAAAGCTCTATCCAATAAGATTGATAACGAAAACTAAATTAGGAATATTAAACCTTTAAGTTGTCCACCCACGAATTGGTAAAAATGCGGCTGCTTGGATATTTTGAGAGAAGGGGATGATATGTTAAAATACATCAAGGCTCGCTTCTAACCCTTGCTTTAAACTCGAATTTCAGTATTTATAAATGATGCCATTTTCTAGATAATATAAATGCGGGCGCACATATAATGACAACTCAATATTAAATTGTTTGTTACCATGAGAATGCGATGACTAGACACCAAAGGACGCCGTCTATTGGAAAGTATAATGACGTGTTAACCTAAATGGGATTAGGGACATCCTCAATTTCTAGATATATATAAATGCAGTGAGCCGGGGACAACATATGTGAATTTGGTGACTAAATCATATGCATTGATTAAACTACGTTGTAAATGCAATCTATTTCATATCTCCTTTATACATTCAATTTAATTTGGTTGACTGGCATGCACATGGCCTTTTAAACTTAATATGGTTTTTACTTAAAAACACAAATGTGCTTTTAAATTTTGAAACGTACATAAGGGCAAACATGGGTTGTGGTCAACACCATGTTTGAAGGTGAGAGTGAATGGATAGGACCTTGCAAACTTTGTTCGCTGAGATCTCATTCTCAAATTGCTTGCTTCAAGAAAAGACCATACTTCACGCCCTTTCGGGTACATAACATAGCTTTATTTTTATTTTTTTAAATACTATAGAATGTTATATGACCATTGAAATTTAGAAATCGAAGACGTGTATATAAATTTTTTTTGTTGTTGAGTGATTTGTATTAAATACATAATTTTTTTTGTAAACTAGTATTTATGGAATTTTAAATTAATAATCTTATGTAAAAAATACCTTAATAATATACTCATTTATGGTTTAATCTATATTGCTTAAATTAATACACAAATTTTATAAATTAAAAAATATATTTTTTACCAACTAAAATTAGCTCCCTACTATTCCAACATTAAAAATAAAAAATAACCCAAACATATCTTACAACTTTTTTCACCTTGCGAGATGGAGCCACCATAATCATCGCCACGCTAGACATAACTTATTTTACTTTTGACAATAAATTCGTTGCTACCATGCATATTAAAATATTAAAATATTAAAATATTAAATTATTTTACTTTAAAAATTAAGGTTTTACTTTACATATTAAAATATTTTGGAAAATTAAGCATCTATGCATGATGACATCTTAACATTCGGGTTTATAATTATCATTAATTTATAGTTATTTTATTTATTTGTTGACGTTGGAGGAACAAGTCTCCATGATGTTCACCGTTGGGAAGCTAAATGAAAAAAATAATTCATATTTCCCTCATACGACGTGTTGGTGAAATCAAAAGGGTTCAAAAAGATAAGTTAGACTTTATTTTGATTTTTAAAATGGATAGGTTAGTTTAAGTGGTTGAACTTCATTAAATGTAAGTAGGAGATTATGGAATCAAGTTTTTGGTTTACTTATTTTTCTAAATATTGCCAAAACTAAAACTAAACAATTTACCTTGTGTATTATGTTTTCAAAATGTTTTTCATGGTATGCATTTCATTGACTATTTTTGAAGTCTTCCAGGACCGTTCAAGCACATATTGGTTTTCTTCTAATTCTTTGATTTTTCCATTTACGCCATGAAATTCTTCTACCGTGATTTCAATTTATCCTTCAAATATTCCTGTATATCTCTATTTTTCCTAATCAGATTTTCTGTTGCTTCAAGTCGCTCCTTCTGCGCTTAACTTTCTTTTCTTGACATCTTCAATTCATCCAAAGCACTGATTAATTATCCTTACCAATCCACTGCAAGACTATCTTCATCTTCAGACGTTGGACTTTCTTTAGAGATACAGGATTTGCTAGGATTTGACGCCAATCATGTGACTTCCTCCATAGACTTTTTGTTGTCAACAACTGTCTCCATCTTGAAAATTTCTTTGGATCCTTTTGACTTTTTTTTGTCCTTGGATTTTGGAGATGTAAGATACATTACGTTGTAAGTCCATTCCTTCTGTACTTTGGACATGTTTGTAGGAGCTCTTTTAGTTGAATATTTTCCTTCTAATGCATTCTCATCTTGATTTAGATCCATAAATAATATGTCTCTTGGAATATCATTTTCTTCTTCATTTGAAGAGTTATTTTATTCAATGTACAAGCTTTTCTTTTGTTTTTGAAACATTTTCTTGTTCATATCCTTGTTTTGTTGATGCTTGTCTTTTCATTCTAGATGCTCTGACTCTTCCTCACTTTCTCTTTCTTGATTTTCATCATATGTGCATTTGGAAGCAAAGTGTCATATTCTTCCACATTTAAAACACTTAAAAGGTAGTTTTCCTTGATACTTACTATTTCCTCTCTTCATTCTTCCTACGAAGTTGGATTATTATTTGTCTGAAGGGTCAGCTATATTTCTACATTCATTTCTACTAGACTTAGATTTTCCTGTTTCTTTGAACGTAGCTACCTTTCTAGATCCATTTTCAGATTCAGTTCTCATTTCATATGTTGTAAGTATTCCATACAACTCATCCTTGGTTAGATTGTCCAGGTCCCTTCTGTCTTCAAGAACTGACACTTTTGGATTAAAATGTGTAGGAAGAGTTCTCATGATTTTTTGCACAACAACCTTTTCTTTAACAATAGATCCTAGCCCTATTATGGAGTTCACTATTTCATCAACTCTCAAAAAATATGAAGCTATGTCTTCTTCTTCCTTCATTTTGAGGATTTCGAACTACACAGATAACATTTGTAATTTGTCTTTTCTGACCTTGTCACAGTCCTCATAAATACTTTGTAATTTGTCCCACACTTCCTTTGCTATGGTGCACCGCATTACCTTGGTAAATTCAACATATGCTAATCTAAATAGAATGACATTCTTCTCTCTTGCATGCCATTCATATTGTTTTTTGTTCTCTAGACCAACAGTTACTACCCTTGAGGTTTTAGTCTCATGATTCTCTTTCAACTTATCATCATTCTATTCTGATTCTTTTGCGGCTTTTGAAATTTATATCTGACTTATGCTAATTTCCATATGTCCATCCCAAGTGACTGCAGATAAACTTCTACTATGATTTTCCAAAAGGTATAGTTTGTGTCATCGAATCTTGGATCTTTGTTAGTGGACAAACCTTATTGCTTCTCTATATATGTGCTAGGCCAGTATTCCATATGTTAGTTTGTTTACTGAAGATACCCACTCTGATAACAATTGTTGGTATTAAGTTATTACTGAGAAGGAGGGGTGATCAATAATAGCGTAGATATGTCCAAAATATGCAGATTTTCATATTTAAAACAATCACACCAATAAATAGAACACCAAACAAATATATGAGAACAAATGTGTGTATGTGTATGTGTGTGTGTGTGTGTGTGTGTGTCTGTGAAAAGTTACATCAATGGGAGATTGTAGTCTTCGATCATGAGTACCCACTCATTTAGATGTTTACTCGGATTAGAGGAAATTTGGGGTCTAAAATGGGCCTTATAAGAAAACATGCCAACAATAAATTCTGTGAGTTGGAATTCAAGAACCAATAGAATTTCAATAAAATGAGTCAACCATAATGGTTGAATTGACATATTTGTCATAAAAAAAAACTACTTTTTTTGTTCATATTTTTGACATATCTCCCTGTGTTTTTACTCAAATTTCAAGAGGGAGAGCTCGTTGGATGTAGAATTTAATTCTTCATCCAATGAGTACCCACGCTGCATACTTTTGATGCACCACGCTACCCAAAAAACAAGAAATACCTAAAAAAATGTGATGATGATGTCATCATCACGTTTTTTAGGTATTTCTTGTTTTTGGAGTAGCGAGGTCCGTCAGAAGTATGCAGTGTGGGTAGTTGTTGGATGCAGAATTAATTTACGCATCCAACAAACTCTCCCGCTCATAATGTGAGTAAAAACACAGGGAGATATGTCGAAAATATGAACCAAAAAGTAGTTTTTTTCATTCTTCCTCCAAAATTAATAACTATTATTTTATTATTTTAACTATTATTTTATTATTTTCCTTAGGAGGCCCATTTTAGACCTCAAATTTTCTCTAATGTGATCTCAAGTACAACTTGTGTTCTGCTGGCACCAACCTGCAACCACTTCTATCTGTGTAAGCTTCAACTTATGACCTCCAAGCACCGACCTAAATAGATATCGGTCTTGTCGTGCAAATTGCGACTTACATCTTTAAGATCAAATCTGCGGAAGAATTGTGCTCTCTAGGTGTGGAAGTGACAACTTCCTTTTGTTCTACAACACCCACTAGAAGGAGATTATGATCCTTTGAATTTTATTTACACCCATAGAAAGGATGCTACTGCACCTTGATAGCTCTCCAATACCCACCAGAAGGAGGTTTGAGCTCCCCAATCCTTTCCCCACCCTTCCTCTATGATATGAAATGTGAGTGTATAGTAAGTATAGAATGTTCTTCCTTCAAAATATACAATTGTTGAATTATTTTGTCGTGCGTCAATGTATATGTCTCAGCTAGTCTCCCAAAATTTTATGATCTGTCTTCCTCTTCAAGTCACACAACTATCGTAATCCTTGATCTGTGTCTTTTTATTTGTGTTAGACAATTGCCCAAAATGATTCAGATATGTGTATGTGAGTCTATGTCTGAATATCTACGTCAAACCTTTCTTCGAAATGCATATGCATTTGCTCAAGTCAAACCTTTCTGCAAAGTGTGGCTGCGCGTTTAAGCGTCAGACCTTTCATCAAAATATGTCTACATCTTTCACATCAGACCTTTCTTCAATATACGTATGTGTGTTTTACATCAGACCTTTCTTCAAAATACATTTGTTTATTTCACGTTAGACCTTTCTTTAAAATACATTTGCATGTTTCACATCACACCTTTCTTCAAAATATGTCTGTGTCTTTCCCATCCGACCTTTCTTCAAAATATGATGTGCAAAGATAACAATGATCTGCATAGTTATACTTACTATTCACACATCCAAACTTCAGGTATCCTGTTAACTAATGCTTCTCATCTTGCATTGTGACTCCACTTCAAAATAATATTCATTTGTGATCAACGAGCCATTGATACCCCAAAAAACAAAGACTTCGAAGCTTTCCAAACATTTATATCTTCATGTTCCACAAGTTTACTTCACAACAATAATCTCTTACCTATTTATAACCTTCTTGACTCAAGAGATGTGTCCACTTGTGAAGTCCGTTTACTTTGAATATTGTCCCATTGGATTATGCCTTTGAAAACTTTAATGTTTGTGTCGTCGTGCCACATTTTTAATTCATCTTTCTAATTTAAGACGCACATATGCTATAACTTATGTGGGTATTTTGCACACATGATTCACAAGTCTCATACTTATGGTTATTTACAATCATTCTTTTATATACATAAGTATGTGTGCAAATGAAACCAATTTCATGATGGTCCTTAGACTGCTTAGGATTTGATTTTTGTTCCATCTTTTGATCTTTTGACACTTTTTTATCTATCTTGTCCATCTTTCAACTTGTCCATATATTCAACTTGTCTTGTCTATAAAGTTGAACAATATTTGATCTTTGACATGAACATTATGGTCCATCCTTTGATATTTTGACACTTTTGATCTATCATTTCCATGCTTCAACTTGTCCATATATTTAACTTGTCTTGTCTATCAAGTTGAACCATCTTTGATCTTTGACATTGACATTCTGGTCCATCTTTTGATCTTTGTACACATGTGATGTAACACCCTAGTTTTGACCCCATGGTATTGAATTGCATATGATGTAAATAGCGTTAATAAATCATGGTGTGAAGCTCAAGGAAAAGGCCCCACCATGGATTTAGTATTTTATGTATCAGCTTTTAAAATCGATGTCAATGGTTTATGTGCTAGCCAGGCACAATATGTTTGAGACATCATGTAAAATGCAAATTAATAAAAATACCACAACCAACTATGCGCCACAACGTTAAAGAGATGGGGGCATGGTTTCATAAGGAATATGGAGGGGGGAATATTCAAACTCGTGAGACAATGGGGAAAAGCCAAATGTCAAAGGGAAAACCCATAAGTTGTCAACTACCAATTTTATCCTTTTGTGCCTAGTCATCTAGAAGTGGTTGAAGAAGTTATTTCCTTCAGATGGGAAAGGTATGGAGTTCAAATTCAAATTTGGGAAGCCACCCATCTTTGGAAAGCGTGTTTTTGACTTGGGGGGCAAGTAAATGCTTGGAAATGCATGCCTAAGCCATTATTCACCCACATCTTTCATTCTCCATCCATTCCCATCCATGTTGGGCTCTCTCACGTAGCTGAATATTCTTGAGCTCTCTCCCTCACAATTTGTTGTTATTTTCTTCATTTCTCCAAGCCCAAAATTTGTTTTTGGTGTTGCTGGGTGAGTGGGAAGGAAGGGGACATGATTTTGGGGTTTGAGGAGGCCATTTTTTCCTCTGTGAGCAAGATGGGAGCCTCCCTCACATTTTTCTACATTTTCCCTAATTTCTCCAAGCTGGGAAACCCATTTTTGTGTTGTTCAGTGAGTGGGAAAAGGAGATCCACGATTTGGGTGTGTATGGAGGCCGTTTCAGCTCCTACAATTCCCAGAAACGTTTTGTGAAAATGTATTTCTCTCATAGGGTGTTTTTCCCCATTTTATCGAGTTGTTTTTTGTTGCAAATTTGTTTTTGGCAATGCCCAACAGATGGGAGAGTAGATCCATGATATGAGGGTTTGTAGAGGTTGTGTTGGGCTCAGTAAAGCCATTGAACATTCCCTGGAATCATATTGCTAACTCAGGATGTTTTCCCCCAATTGCCATTTTCATTTTTTGTTCCTAGGAACATTTTGTTCATACCTAGCAGTGTGTGTGGGTTTGTTTTGATTAATTAGTTGACTATATATTTAATGTAAAGTTTGGCTTGGCTGAGTAAGTCCAAGGAACCCCTATGTTATTGGGTTGCTGCCTTAATAGCCGTGGAACCTAGTTGTTCATTGGCTTGGCTGGACAGTTTGTGAAACCTAATTGTGTGTTGGATTGATCGTGGATGTATGGTATTGCTGTGTGTAAGCCTATTGTTCCCTAGTTCCTTGTGGAAATCATGCGTAGCTCGGGGGTGGCAGTGATGCTGAGATATTGATGAGCACACTGGCCTATGTTTGGGTGGAACGTTGCAGCATCATAGCTAGTTGCAGTCCATCTCGATTACAAGATAAGTATTCACTTGTATTTCTCGCGTTGTTAAATTTCTGCAATGAATTTGTTTAATGAATTATGAACATGATGAATGCTTGAATGAAATGAATGATTTGATTCCACTGTATATTTCATGTATTATGCATCTGTGCATGCATTTTTATGTTCAATGCATTTGATGTTTATGTTCATGGGGCTAGATTGCCTGTATTTGATAGAGCAACAGTCTAGTCGCGTCCTCTTCATCGTCGGTATGAGGGGTGGGGAGGTGACATATGATCGATTTGTCCATATATTCAACTTGGGTCTTTGATCTTTGACCTTTGACATCAATGAAAACATATATTCAACAAATGGAATCTTCCTCAACCATGCATGCAGGATAAGTGGGTATTGAGACTGATTAAAGCCAATGAGATGCCATAGTTTCATGGAAAGGCATGTTGGTTTTATAATTCTTGTGTGCACTTATCTATTGGCTTGATAAACATAACTGAATATTATTTTAATCCTAAGAGTTAGTCTCCTTAGTGCATAACATAACCTAACTTGGGGATGGCCTCTAAGTGTTGAAAGAATATAGGACAAGTAGAGACCTATGCTTGGGTGGAATGTTGCACTCACATAGCCAGTTGATTGGACTATTTTCCATTCAAAAGGATAAGTATTCTTGTGTTCCAATGTCCATAATTTATTATGAGATGGATACCCAACTATTCATGTTGAATTGGATAGCCTAATAGATTGAATTATTAATTAAAATGTCTATTCATTTCCTGAAATGGGATATATCTATATATGGATTCTTGTTTAATGCCTGTAGTGATTAAACAAGTTCATATATGAGTTATTTTCTACTAGGGCTATGATGAGCATGTGAGCTTATGTATACAATCAAATCTATAGCTTAATTACATTCTTGACTGTGTATGTCTAAGGATAATTGCATAAGTTTGTAAGTTTTGTGAATGTGTAATAGGGATAAAGAAAGTATGAGTCCATGGTTGTTATAACCAAGATATTTTGTGTATGAGTTTCTTTGTACACTCTTTATACACTCTGTTGTATATGCTCAATAATTGTGATATAATTCTTAAGTTTTGTAATTGAATGGATGCATGTACCCAATAGGTTTATATTGCATAAATTGCATAAAGTAAGCATTTAAATTCTTGTTGTGCATATTTGATGGTGTATGAACCCGTTCCTTATGATTTGTGACACCATAACAGGAATAATGGAAGCTTACACTCATGCTTCAGTCATGTTAGACAGAGTTCAACGATTGGATGTTTAAATCGCATGCATTTATTCCCTATTCCTGATAACAGATTGGCTAATTTATGGGCATGGAATTGAAGGAAATATAAAGATCCAATTTCCTTGACCATATGATTGGATGGGACAACGAAGTAGCCTTCAATTTGTAAGAATAACATAGAGAATACATGGCCAAAATAGGAGAGCAAAAGCTGTGGAAAAAGGTGGAAATTTTGACTTAGTGTTGTCCCGTGAAGGTTGGAAAAATATCGACCGACAATCGTTGTGTCGGATTCAATCAGAGTCATCAATCTTAGTGACGATGTGCCAACTTCTGATTCCAGACGTCATGAATACCATGTGGCAATGTCGGAATGTGAAATTCAGGAGTTAAAATGTTAAAAGTTGGGTTTCAATGCGGACTTTCGACTCCTGGCATTGGGAAGGCAGAGTGCCAATTTCGGAATGTAAAATTCAGGAGGGAAATTTTTTAAGGTTTTTATGCCATGCCGACTTCAAAATCCTAACGTCAAGAAGGAGGCATTATGCCAACATTAGAAGTTTGGAGTCGATAGTGATTTCATTGGAATTTCTAGTGTGGTGTCGACTTTTGACTCTGGGCGTCGAGGAGGCAGGGTGCCGACGTCGAAATACGGAAGTTGAGAGTGTAATTTTAAAAATTTGGTTCACAATGTCGACTTCCGACTATTAAATTCAAGAAGGAAAAGTGTCAACATTGAAATGCATAAGTCAGGAGTGAAATTATTAAAATTTGTGGTGGTGTGCCAACTTTCGACTCCTGACTGTAAGAAATGTGGAATGTGGAAGTTAGAATGATGAAGTTGAAAGTAGATTTGTTAGAAGTTGTTTTGCAGTGCCAACTTCCAACTCCTGACTATATGGAATGTGGAATGAAAAAGTTAGAATGCAGAATTCCGAATGGAAAATGTGATAAGACTAGTTTTGGGCGTCGACTTCTGACTCCCAACCATATGGACGTCGAAACAATTGGAGTCAAAAGGGAAGAGTCGTGATCAGCTCAAAAAGGTTGAGAAGATTGATTAAACCGCTAGGATTTCTTATGGAACGTCACATCTGATCTCTAAGATTACTTAAGAAGCCAATATTGCATCAGGGTCGTTGGATTTGTTCATTGGGCCAAATTATAGTCGGGATCGATTATAAAGCTAATTAAGGGGTTGATTAAGTGATATTAGGGCATTAATCCACCATGTGCATGTAATTAAGGTTTTATGGAGTTGGAAGGGGATGTATTGGACAAAAGTTGGGATCCTAATATTATGTAAGGTCATTCTGGTGATCAATTTGGTCAAACCAAAGCATATCAGAAGAAATAAAAATTCGGTTTAGTCATTCCAAGAAGTATTCATAACCTCAAAAGACACCCGATGTGGCTAGGGACGCTAGAGAGTGGTATCAGAGTGAAGGTTTCCAAAATCAGGTTGTTTGGTTCGGAATGCATGCTCGGAAGAAGAAATTAGAGATGTTGCAAAGAATTTCAGGTCTAGTTAAGTGACAGACATGGAAAAGCCATGTGGGAATTAGAGGTCGTGATGCAGATAGGTCATATCATTATTGTGTGTAGATGGATGCATGTGGCCATTGAGGCAAGTGCAACATCCATGGAAGGATAAACCGCAGTGCAACATTGAAAAAGGGCAAATTTCTCACTCTAACTAACTCTATGTTAAACATAAGAATTGTATATTAAAAAGTAGCAAGTATGAAAGTTATACATGTGTATGTGAACTGAATTGCTACTTGGTGAGAAATCATAACTAATATCCTGTGTGTTTGGAAGAAAATCCATGAGTTGGATAGCCATACTATGGAGAAGGAACTCCATGTCACAATAAAATATTAAAGGAAGAATCTCCTAACTCTTCACTTGTTTTTATATTATTTTTTCTGAGTTTATGAGCATAAAATCATAACATGTGAATGATGATAATGCAGGGGTTAGAAACATGAAATGAATATGAATTAGTGGGCATGCTAAAAAATTGTGCATAGTGCAAGTAGAGATGTTGGTGCATGCGTGGGATGTCACATATTAGTAAGAATGTGTATGGTTTTACATATGAAATAAGTAACTAAGGACCATTGTTTTGGTAGTTGAAGGTTGCATGACAAGATATGGTTGAAACATGGTTGAAGATAATGATGATGATGTTGTAAGTAACCAACAACATTGAGAAGAGAAGTTGGAATACCGCATATGTGATCAAGACGTTGTTGTGTGGATTGTGTAATACGTGATAAGAAGTCACTTGACAAGGTAACATGAAAAGTGTTTATGGTGACCATGTAGGTAATGGTTTAATTGTGCTAAAATCATGCATTCTTAAGAGGAGTGTCTAAGAACTCCTTAAGCCACATTTCAACCACCACAATTAAATTTGCATGTAATCTTGGATGCATGGATATGAATGTTATCTCACTAGGCATGGTGAAGTATGGGATAGTAAAGTAAAGGAGCCTTATGTCCTCTAATTGTTTAAGGATGAATGCGTTCATAGGAATGAATATCATGCATATGTGTGTATTGGTTATGAGTTTAATTACCAAAGAAAGTGAGGACTAATGGTCCTATTGTGCTAATGTATGCTATGTGCAATAGTCATGGGTAATTCCATGATGGACATTTAGTTGAATTATTTGGATATGCCTATTCTTGAGTCCATCTATGCAAGAATGGGTTATGTAAATCCATGTTTATGCATTCATGTGTGTAAGTGCATGTGGTAAGATGCATTACATGTATGCATGGTGGTGAATAATAAATTAATTAAAACTCATTAATAGATAAAATAAATAGGACTATTAATAAATCTTTCAATTGTTTCATGATTTGCTATTGATGTAGGAAAATGTTTCCCTATACTCTTGAGGGACTGTGAATCAATGAAAGGAGCGTGATTATGTAGATCTAATTATTAAAGTTTTAAATTGATTGCATAAATAATGTTCTTGTGTGTTGCAAGTTTATTATAATATTGTTGCATACAAAGTTAATGATATTTCACTGCATTTAGGGTATTAACAACTGGAAGTGATTGAATTCAGTGACATTTGCTTAAGGGAAATGACATGTAAAAGCTCAACTTTGGCTCACAAATTGTGTATATAATGGTTCAAAATAGAGAATAATGAATATAGACCATTTAAAACATATTAATATGTCAATAATAGCATATAACATCATATCCAAGTCGCAAGATACATCAAATATACAACTCCATTGAAATGGGAAATCAACACATGGAAACTAGTCACAACAAAGCTTGTAAATGTGGACATTTGCATATGTATTTCTACTAATTTCGACTTACATATAAAATGGGAGAAATATTACAGATCCATGAATCATTCACCCATGCTTGGACATCAAATGGACTCAATGGGGAGCAACCACCATTCACACAAGTGCCCCATCATAGAGAAATATGGAAATATTGAAGTGGGAATTGAGAGAATGTGAGGAGAGATAGGTCATGAACAGTAGAAGCCTCTTATATGCAGTTAAAAAAATCCATTAAGCTCCAAATTATATTTCAAGGTGGCCTATCCCACAACCAACTTGGATGAGAATCCCACTCTCTCGAAATTGGCTCATTAGCAGGGTAAGTGAGCACTCACCGTGCAATGGACAAGTTAGTGCTTTCCAAAATGCCAAAGGAAAATTATCAAATGATCAAAATCTATTCTCATTCCTCGTGAAATATTTTTATAACCATGCTAAGGTCCTCCAAGGTCAAATTCACTCCCATAGGATTCCTCCAACTCATCCTTGATGTTTAGTAACCTCCATGACACTTGTCCTTCTCCTCAGCCCTTCATCTTCCTCCAAATTCGAATTGTTGCCACCAAGCCCCAAGTGCACCCTCTTGGAGGATATTTTTATCCCTTACATGTTATATTATAATAGTTCTACAATCATGTCTGCAATCAATTATTTCTTGTCATAAAATCTTCCATCATTGTTGTCATAAAATGTAGGGAATCTGTCTCCAAGTGGCGCCTAGTTTCTTCCTATCCTCTTCCTCTTCTATGGGGAGTTACTCCTCTTCACCCATTCGAATACTTGCATTCATGATACGTTACTTGACACCTATTCACCTTCCAAGAATGTTCCATTACTCATAATTTCAAATTTGGGGTTAAGTTATGACATGTGTAAGGAAGAATCTAGCCACCTAAGGTCTCCATGAACCTCCAAATGTCCTTATGAAGCAATGTCACTTTATTTTCTCCATATTTATTATTTGTATAACCCAATTTAATGTGTAAATGAAAAACTAAGGTTATATCAGGTCCCATAGCTCCCTTGTTGCAAGATTTAATGCCTCCTCCCCAGCCTAGGGAACTAGTAGGTGGGTGAAACATTGTCAACTAGTAGTCTCATTGGGATTGGGACATGACAATCCTCCCCATCCAATATTGCTTTTCCTCAAGAAATTCCAAGTTTGGATGCTGCAAAATTGTTTCCTCTTCCCAAGTGGCTTCCTCACTAGGAAAATCCTTCCATTGTACCAAGTATTCTTTTATCGTTCTGCTTCTTAACCTTCTCTCCTTTGTTTTCAAGATTTTTTCTTTGAAGCTCCAATTCATAAGCCACTTCTCCAACCTTTCCAACCACCTTATAGGGACTATAAAACCTTGGTTTGAGTTTTTTTGAAAATTTACCCTTTATTGTGGTTTGTTTGTAGGGCTGCAACCTCAAATACACCAAGTAATTCACTTGGAAATTCCACTCCACTCTATGTTGTTCTGCATATTGTTTTTGTTGATTTTGGGAAACCTATAAGTTATCTTTCAAAGGATTTAAAATTTCTTGACTTTATTAAATCCAATCCTTATCCTTTAGAGATATACTATCACAAAAAATGTGGTCAATAAAAGTGGATTCATCATAATCATAAATTTATTTTAAAGAAGACATTCCAATGGCCATATGAAAAGTATTATTGTAACAAAAATCACCCAAATGCAACCATTTTATCCATGTTTTTTGCTACCCACTAACATAGTTACTCAAGTAGCCTCTAAAAATTGATTCACCCTCTCTGTTCGGCCATCATTTTTTGGATTATATATTGTGCTATGTGTCAAATTTTTCCCCACCATTTTGAATAGTTCTTGCCACAATGCACTCAAAAATTTGTTATCTCTGTCACTAACAATGCTCTTAAAAATCCCATGCAATCTGAAAACTTCTTTAAAAAATAGGTCAGCCACTTGTGCAGCAGTGAAAGTGGTAGTAACAAAAAATAAATGATCAATTTTAGTGAGCCTATCCACCACAACAAATATGAAATGCTTACCAAATACTTTGGGCAAACCAGTGATGAAATCCATGAAACTTATTTCCCATTTTTGTTCTGGAATAGGAATGGGGTGTAAGAGGCCATATGGATGAGTGTGCTCCATTGTATGTTGATGACATGTGGGGCATTCATTGACATAATTCAGAACATAATCCTTCAACCCTTTCCATGATAATATTTCCCTCAACATTTAGTATGTTTTGAAGAAACCGAGGTGACCTGCTAGAGGAGAATCATGAGCTTTCTTTAAAATTTCCTCCTTCAAACTAGAACTAGGGACCAAAGAGTTTCTATATTTGTATTAGATGATTCCTTCCAACACCTTATACCTATCATCATGGTTATTCCCATAAAAAATTTCACAAGAAAATTTATCCTTGGCATACTCTACTTCTAATGTGGCTTTCCATTTTTTTGCTACATCCATCAAAGAAATAGAAGGCCTTCTAGATAAGGCATCAACTACCACATTAATTTTTCCCTTCACATATTCAATATCAAATTCAAATTATTTAATCTTACTCACATGCTTTTTCTTCCTTTCATTTATATCTTTTTGAGTGAGGAAGTACCTTAAGCTGTTACGGTCAATTTTGACCACAAATTTGTTTCCCACCAAGTATTGTCTAAACTTGATCAAAGCATGCATGATGGATAACATTTATTTATCATAAATGGAATAAATCTTCTCATGTGTATGTATATTCCTACTCTCGAAAGCTATTGGGTGTTGTCCTTGTTTTAGGAATGCTCAAATGCCCTCTCCTGATGCATCACATTCCAAGACAAATGGTTTAGAAAAATTGACAAAGGCTAGAATAGGACAATTTCTTATTACCTATTTCATTATTTGGAAAGCTTTTTCATCCCCTTCATGCCATTGGAAAGAATCTTTCTTTGTCAAATTAGTGAGAGGTGAAGTGATTTGGGAGAAACCCTTCACAAACTTTCTATAGTATGTGCAATTTCAAATGAATCAACTCAATTCAGTGAGATTTTTGGGACGAGGCCATTCTATAATGGATCTTATTTTCTCCATATCCACCTTCACACCATATTGACCAATGATGTGTCCAAGATACAATATCTCTATCAAACCAAACTCACATTTTGATAGCTTAGAAAAAAAATATTGGTCATGCATACTTTTTAATACCTGTTCTAGATGATGCAAATGTTCCTTCCAAGTTTTATTGCAGATAAGAATGTCATCAAAGAAAAATAGTACAAACTTATGAAGTTGCTTGTGGAATATATTGTGCATGCATGATTGGAATGTGGTAGGTGCATTTGTCAAGCCAAAGGGCATGGAAACAAACTCAAAGTGACCATAGTGGCATTTGAAAGCAGTCTTTGGTATGTCTTCTTCCCTCATTCGAATTTGATGATAACTAGATCTAAGGTCAATATTTGAGAAGAAATTGGTATTAATATTGTCTATTGATCTAGGAACAAAGCATCAATCTCATCAAAGAATAATCAACAAATAACTCATGAAATGGTGTAATCAGTCTATAGGAATAGTAGCCGCTCACTAATCACATAAAGAATGAATGATTACATTTAAAATGACATGCTACAAGCATGAATGAAGAGACAATTCAAATTCCTTAGGAGTTCATTCGAATTGAATGAGTGAGTCTAGCTTAACTGACTATAAGCCATGGTTCACACTCAGTTAAGCACTGACCAAAACCCTAATTGACTCAACTAACCCTAATTGAAGTCGAAGTGCAATAAATGACTAAGTCTCAACTAAAGAGATCAAACACATGTCACAGCTCACCAACCATCAAGCGGTAGCGCTACACTGACTCCAAAGAACCCCGATGAGGTTAACTGAAGTTGAACTGCACATCAGAAGTTGGTGGAGGCGCCCCTGTTGACTCCAGTTCATTAAATAATCATTAAATAATATATTTAATGATAAGAGGAACCTTAACTGACTTGTTTAACTGATTGTAACCACCAATTAGCAATTAGGTGCATTAATATCACTCAGATCACCCCTGGAGTGCTCCAATTAGCCTCACCGAATGTAGGAGAAGGCTAAGTTAGCCTCCTTGACTGAAGGTAGGTGTGGGTGTGACTGGATGATGTCAATTAATGCTCCACTGATGTCAATTAATGTTAATTATACTTAGGATAGTGGTTTAACTAGGCCAATTTGACCAAAAAGAGTGTGTATGGTGGTAAATGTCTCCAACAATTGGATCCATGGATCTCATCCATGAGCTCATCAATCCTTGGGATGGGATATCTATTATTCATTATCTTTTTATTTAATGCTCTAAAATCAATGCACATCCTCAAATTTCCATCCTTTTTCCTTACCATGACAATTGAATAAGAATATGGGTCGGAACTAGGCCTTATGAGACCGAACTCCAAGAGTTATTTAATAGCCTCCTCAATCTCATATTGAATCCTTTTGGGGTATCTATAGGGACTTGATAGTTCACTATATGCTCCCCTAGAATGATGACTGTGAAACCATAAAAAGTGTTAGCTTGTAAATTTATCCTCTCCACCAATACTGCAGGTATGAAGTTATGAGTGGCTCCACCAACCACTAGAACTATGACCTTTTGGCCTTGTATGTTACCCTTGAGACTCAAGGTGTGGAACCTAGGTACACCTGAGAGTACTGCAATTTTTATTGTCTCAGGAGTGTGATGTTCTTCTTCTGATGTTTCATACCACTCTTCTTGGTATGCAAGTTTTTCTTCCTCCTCCTCCTCCCCTTCTTCATCATCTTCAAAGAAAACTTCAATGTAATGTGCCTTCCCCTTGGCACATTTATGTCCCGAAACCCAAGGTTGTTGGCATGTGAAACATAGATTCTTTCTTCTAATTTCTTCTTTGCTTGGTCCTCCTTTATTTTCTTTGGTAGAGGAGTCCTTTTTTCATGGTTTCTTAGCTTCCTTGAAAATGAGGGAATTCGGCTTGGCAGGGTATTTGCTTCCTGGCAACACATTTTGCAAATCTCTTGTCAAAGTCATGGAATACTTCAATGTGGCTGGCTTGTGGGATTTCAGGAGCCCTCTTAAAGGTTCTATCAATCCTTCAGTAAATAATAAAAACAACCTAGCCATAGATACATCAGAAACCATTACTGAAATATTTTCAAATTCTAACATATATGCTTCAAGAGTTCCTACTTGCTTCAATTGTGCTAGTTCCTCGAAAAGAAGTTTGGGGTATTTCCTCTCAAATATCTCCATTAATGCATTGGAGAAAAATTCATAAGATAAAATATTATCATGTCCCAAGTTTCTAATACCATGGAACCACCAATCACTAGCTTCCACTTCAAGATGCAAAATGGCCATTTTAATGCATCTTCTTCAACCGTAGGATTTAACTGAAAATACACACTTAATTGTTGCAACCAAGCACTAGTAGACATTTGCGAGGAACCATCAAAGGAAGGAATAGTTAATTTTCCCATGGTGCACTTAAATTCATGATTAAGAGGAGGTTCCCTATTCCCACTTCCTCCTTTCTTAAATTGAAGAATGGCTCTAGTGAACTGATCGAAAGGTAGGACTTTCCTACATGCATCACTTAGTTGTTGGAAATCATTTGTTGCTTCCCTCACATCATAAGTAGTGTAAGGGAATTCGTTGGACTCTAAAAACTTAGGTATTTCAGGTCCATTTCGATCCTTGAACTCAAGGGGTTGCTTATGAGGTCCAATCTTCGAAAAAATGGCTCCCCCATCGATCTTGTTCTCAACATGAGGTGAACTACTACTACTCACTGGTGTTGAATTTCCCAAAAGTTGGATAGCCAACAATTTGAACCCTTGAATAAAATATTTGTTCATCCCTTGAAGATATTATTTAATGAATGTCTTAAGGTCATCATTATTTTCTTTGTCATCCATATCTCACAGTCCTAGTTTTGCCTTAATCTCCTTGGTAAAAAGAACTAACTTCTCCACTTTCTTCCCTTCCACTATTAAGGTCTCCAGTATGAGTTTTATAATGGAGGGAGGTCATAATTGGGAAACATGAATATATAACTACATTAGTTTCTAATATCATTCTCTGATACCACTGTAATGACCCAATTCGAAAGTTCCAAACATAGGCAGAATTTGGGGAAAAATTGTCTTGACTCTAGGGGATTCAAATGGCACAAGTGGGTCTCGAATTTGGTAGGGAATAATATGGGGAGTATTATGACCACTAAATGGAATCTCTTATAAATTTATTACAGGTTATATAAATCTGCAACTTGATTTGGGAACATTGGAAAAAATGGTAAAATTACAAGTAATTTATGGTGCAATTTTCCCTAGGGTGTGAGAAGAAATGGCTCTCCAACTCCTATGAGACCCTACAAACTTGTAAAAAACATATTGGGACTGTTATTAGACTTCATTTACTATAATTTGGTATGGTTAATATTTCTGCAACAGAGGTGTAAATATTCGTATTCAAATGCATAAATTCGGTGACATTTGCTCAAGGGAAATGACATGTAAAAGCTCAACTTTGGCTTAAAAATTGTGTAGATAATGGTTTAGAACAAAGAATAATTAATATATACCATTAAAAACATAGGAATATCTCACTAAATTTTTTTACATCAGATCCAACACGCAACATACATCAGATATACAACTCCATTGAAATGGGAAATCAACACATGGAAACTAGTCGCAACAAAGCTTGGACATGTGGACATTTGCATATGTATTTCTACTGATTTAGACTTGATTAGAGGATGGTAGAGATATTACAGAGCCATAAATAATTCACCCATGCTTTGGAATCAAATGGACTCAATGGGGCGCAACCACCATTCACACAAGTGTGTCATCATAGAGAAATATGGAAATATTAAAGTGGGGATTGAGAGAATGGGAGGAGATATGGGTCACGAGCAGTAGAATAATCCCATATTTAGTACAAATAATCCATTAAGATACAAATTATAGGTCAGGGTGGCCTCTCCCACAACCGACTTGGATGATAATCTAACTCTCTCGAAATTGGCTCACTAGCAGGGTAAGTGAGCACTCACCATGCAATGGACAAGCTAGTGCTTTCCAAAATGCCAAAGGAAAATTATCAAATGATAAAAATATATTATCATTCCTCATGAAATATTTTTATAACCACCTTAAGGTCCTCTAAGTTCAAATTCACTTGCATAGTCTTCCTCCAATTCATCCTTGATGTATAGTAACATCCATGGCACTTGTCCTTCTCCTCAACCCTTCATCTTCCTCCAAATTCCAATTTTTGCCACCAAGCCCCAAGTGCACCCTATTGGAGGATATTTTTAGAACTATCCTGTTATATTGTCATATTTCTGCAATTATGTCTTACTTGTCATAGAATATTCCATCATTGTTGCCATAAAATGTAGGGAATCTCTCTTTAAGTGGCACCTAGTTTCTTCCTAGCCTCTTCCTCTTCTATGGGGATTTAATTCACTCCACGCATTCAGGTACTTGGGCTCTAGATATGTTACTTGAAACCTATTCACCTTCCAAGAACATTCCATTTCTCATAATTTCAAATTTGGGGTTAAGTCATGACATGTGTAAGAAAGAATCTAGCCACCCAAGATCTCCATGAACCTCCAAATGTCCTTATGAAGCAATTCCACTTTATATTCTCCATATTTATTATTTGTATGAACCAATTTAATGTGTAAATGACAAAATAAGGTTCTCTCAGGTCCCATAGCTCCCTTATCGCAAGATTTAATGCCTCCTCCCCAACCTAGGGAACTAGTAGGTGGGTGAAACATTGTCAACTAGTAGTCTCAATGTGATGGGGACATGACAAATTGCCCAAATAACTAGAAACTGATGCAAATCATGAAGGGAGTCACATCTACAGTTGATAAATCCAAGAAATATGGGAATAAATTTCATGACTGTGTAAAAATTCAATTATGTGGAAGACAAAATTATAAATTCCGATATGAATATAAATATTAAATATGCTTGATGGTTTGGTTATTTGTGAATTGAGTCAATGCATTGCAGGAATTTGACATGATATGGTTTGTAGAATCCAAACGCCATGGGAAGAATCTCATGCTTCAAATGATTTTCTAGATGAAACAACATTGTAATTTCTAATAATGTCTCATGTGAACTATTGGTTGGAAAATAAAACTGGTGAGATGATGAAATTATGCCAACGGGGCATGTGTTGACCACTGAAGTTAAAATGAAAAATAAATTGGGGTAACAAACCTGAGGTATTTTTGATATCATTGAAGGGATCCCTAGGGAATTTTGAATCAAAGAAGGGATCCCCATTCCTCGTCAAAAGAAAAAGAAAATGCATCTACTAATAGAATAAATATTTTGTAACCCTAGTTAGAAATATATATATGCATGTGTGTGTATAGTAGTAGAAATTAATATGCAAAACATGTTTTTATTTAAGACTTCTTGAGTTGTGATTATGGCCTACATGGAACACATCAGAAAGGAGTGCACACCTTTCTAGTTCTAGGTTGTGTTATGGTTATCGTTATTGAATACACCCTAAGGGGATGGACACTTTCCTAATGCTTCAATATCAAGGAATGAATTTTTATAAAATATGTATATAGTTATGTATTAGTAATATTAATGATATTGACTAGTGCTTGTATTGTTAGGTTATGGACATGTAAGATGGTTTGGAAATGTGAAGAAGAGAAGTGAATAAGAAAACATAGTTATGGAGAAGAATATCTGAGGGTTAACATCTTGACCCTTTCTATGGCCACCTTGGTATAGAACCAAAAGAAAGGGATTCTTTGGGTGTTGGGTGTGGTATGTATGTGGGTGTCAAGGATAACTGGGATTATGCTATTAAGTCCCACACTGGTTGGTTGAGGAATTTGAGAGTTCAAGGGAAAGCTACGATGTGGCTTGGCCCAAGGGAAACGTTGGTTACCTGGAAGAGGAAGCTAAGCAGAGAATTTCCCTTTATTACTTGGAATGGAAATGATTATGGTTTAGCTTCCTTCCATTAGCCTATTTAACCATACATAAGTGTTGGTCTGGAAAAGGAGAGGATAAACCAGGTATGGGACTGGTTTAGCACCATTAATGTCTAGTAAATCTAGGCGATGCACTGGTTGGCATTGGATGTTGTGGCACAGCCTGTTTGTTCGCAAAACATTCGTTATTATATCCACATGTGTTCCAAGGATTGTAAAGTGAATCAAGTCTTGTAAAGTGAAGTAGGACGCATGTTGAGCAACGCGAAGACACTCATACAAATAAATATTTGATTATCATGTATTTTCTTATTTTAATTATTGTAAAATTTCATGTATGTATGCCAATCTTGAAGAGGATAAGTCTTATGACAACCAAGTTTATACATTGCTGCTTCTTTGCTGAAACCTAGGTAATGTTGGAAGTGTTAAGATTCAATATGCTAAGATAGATAACATTAGCATTAAATTTAAGTTTACAACAATATCATATACATGATCACTGAAAGAAACAAAATCATAAGATAGGCACAAATTTATCCTGGGAAACCCTCTAGGGAAGAAAACCCAGCAAAATTTCCTCAATATAGATTATCAAAAGTACAAAGACAAAACCCCAAACAAGTGCTCCTTCTCTCTCTCTCTCTCTCTCTCTCTCTCTCTTGCAAATTACACAAGCGAGTGTGTGTCCAAATGAGAAGAACGTCACTCCTATTTATACTTTATCTTCTACTTTAATTTTTCACTAACTATGTCAGCCCCAACAAACTTAACTGGGTCGACTTACCTAGGAAGACTCAAAACAATATAATATTAATTTCTGGAGGGTTCTATTGACCCGACTTATAAGGGAGGTTTTACCTCATGACTCTATGATGTCCAAATATAATAATACCATCCTGATGGAGGAATAAAACATCTCTGAATAAATTACAATAATAAAAAAAAATAGAATATTCTTCAAAGTTACAATATTTCAACACTCCCCCTTAACAAGAAGTGTATTCTACTGACAACAACATCAACTGTACGAGCAAGGAGAGAGAGCATCATCAATAACATCAAGGTGATACATCTATAAATCATTGTAATTTTTCTTCAACAACATAAGCAATTGGAACAATTACTGGAACACTTTCAACATCTTCAGTACTTGAGCATCATATTCTACAACACTGAGTCTTCATGTTTAATATTCATCTTCTGCAACACTCGATCACTCAATCGTCTACAACAACACTTGATCTTTTAATCAACAACAACATCATCTGCAACACACATGATCCATTTATGGGATGATCAATCCCTTTCACTTTAGGACATAAGTCCAAGGGTGATGCAATCCTAACCACATCACTAAGACACAAGTATGGGGATCAATTTATGACTAATGTACAAGGATGATATAATCGAAACCACATCATGAAGACAAAAGTTTGTGGATCACTTTAGGACTAATGTCCAGGGATGATACAATCTCAACCACATCACAGAGACAAAATTATGGGGATCACTTTAGGACTAATGTCCAAGCATGATACAATCCCAACCACATCACAGACAAACCTCTGTGGATCACTCTAGGAATAATGTCTAGGGATGATACAATCCCACTACAATATCATCATCACTACTCCCTCTTTCGAGGAAAGTCCTTTAGAAACACACCAAGCTTGTCACGGAAGTACTCAAACTTCACTTGAGACAGAGTCTTAGTCAACATATAAACAACTTGGTCATCATTGCTCACATACTGGAGCTTTATAGATCCCTTATGTACCATATCATGTATGTAAAATTACCAGATTTCTATGTGATTTTACTTGTCATGGAACACCAGGTTTCCCATCATCTTTATACAACTATGGTTGTCACATAGAATCATAGTGGTATCGAACTCCAGGTCAAATAGACTTGGCATCAATTTTTGAATCCCTATGGCTTCACAACTAGCAGAACAAGCTGCTATAAACTCTTCTTCAGTTGTACTAAGAGAAACACTGGAATGCTTCTTTCTAAACCATGAGATCATGGTGGATCCCAGAAAATAACATCCACCTAAGGTTCTCTTTCTATCTGAGACACTTCCAACCCAATACGCATCTGTATAACCATACAATATGTAGTCAATATCTCCAAAATAGTATAGACCAAAGTCTATTGTACCTTTCAGGTACATCATCACATGATTTGTAGCTACCATGTAGCACGTCTAGGATCAACTAGATACTGACTCAGGTTGTTTATAGTAAAGCATATATCTAGCTTGGTATTAGTCAGATACATCAATGACCTAATAATATATCTATACTGAGTCACATCCACTAACTCCGACAATTCATCAACTAACAACTTCAGGTTGGTATCCATAGGTGTGGTCATGGCATTACATTCCAACATATGAAATATTTTTAGGATTTCCACAATATAATTTCCCTGATTAAGAAATATTCCTTCTGTGTTCTTCCATACTTCCAAACCTAGAAAATAGTGCATTAATCCAAGGTCTTTCATGTCAAATTCTTCAATGAGCTTCTTCTTGCAATCTACAATTTGTTTCTCATTTCCTGTCAGAAATAAATCATCCACATACAACAATAATATGACAGCTTCATCATCCATAAACTTAAAGTAAAGGTGAGGGCCAGCTTTACTTTTGGTAAAGCCTAAGCTCGTCAAAAAACTATCTATCCTTCCAGACCAAGCTCTAGGATCTTGCTTCAATCCATACAGATCCTTCTTCAACTTTCATACGTGACTCCATGTGAGTCCATCTGTCTTCAACTTCAAATCCATGCGGATGTTCTATGTACACTTCTTCCTCATTAACACCATTCAAGAAAGCAATATTCACATCCATCTGGTGTAAAATACACTTCATCATGGATGCAAGTGCCATGATGGTTCTAATGGAAGTGTACCTTGCTACTGGCGCAAATGTCTCTTCATAATCAATTCCCTCTTTCTGAGAGAATCCTCTAGCTAAAAACCTTGCCTTGTATTTATCAATACTTCCATTAGCTGCATGCTTTATCTTGTAGATCCATTTGGAAAATACCCCACTTTTGCCTTTAGGTTTGGGAACTATATCCCAAACATCATTCTTCATTATTGATTGGTATTCTTCCATCATTGCTTCTACCCATTCTTTATTTTGTATAAATTATTCATAACTGGTAGGTTCTTAATCTACAAGATCACACATCAAAGCCACATAACTGGAAAATGGATTTGGCTTCCTGCCTACTCTTGTGGGGATTTATGGAGATCCATACTTATTTGCTTCTTGTATAATTTCTCTTTCCCAAGAAGGCTTTCTCTTTCATAACATATTCATAGTGGGAATTTCTTGAGGTTCTAGCATATCATGGTCTTCTGGTGTTTCATCCTCGGGGAGGGTGCAACTTCTACATTTATGGGAGGTACATCTTCCTCATATACTCCTTCATGCTGGCACTTTCTAGATCTCTTGAGAGATGTTTCTTCGTGAAATGTTACATCTCTATGAATATTCATGTGATGGAATCCTAGAATGTATATTTTAAAGGCTTTGGAGACTTCATATTATCCAACAAATACTCCCTTCTTTCCAGAAGGGTCCAACTTGATTCTCTTTTCTTTTGGTATGTGAACATATACTAGGAAACCAAATATCTTGAGGTGGCTCACTTCAGACTTCTTTCTTGTGAACATTTCTTCTGAAGTCTTGAATCCAAAGGCACTATGGGATAATCTATTATGTACATAATATTTATTTCTTGTCTCTTCAACCCATATATACATTGTAAGATATTGATCATGTATCATTTTCTTCATTTCTTCCATAATGGTCCTATTCTTTTTTTCCGCAACACCATTCTGTTGAGGATTGTAGGTAGTAGTTAGTTCCCTCTTGATTCCAGCTTCTTTACAAAAGGATTCAAAATATTTTGAAGTATATTCTCCAGCATTGCCTGTTCTTGAATAGTCATCAATAAATGTAACATAATATTCATAACCACTCAAATATGTGGAGGGGATTGGAACACATACATTTGAATGGATTAATTCCAATGTACCGTTAGTCTTTGTCTCACTCTCTGGAAATGGATTCTTGATATTCTTTCCTTTTGCACATCCTTTGCAAATGCCTTCATGATCGATCTTCAAATATGGTAAACCCATCACTACTTTGCTCACATGGGGTAATTATTTTTAGTTAATGTCAGCAAGACTCTTATGCCATAATTGACTTGCGATAATGGTATCATGAACAAGGGTTGTTTCTGAATGTCCCTTGAGTTTATATAAGCCTCCTTCTTCTTCACCAATGACAGCTGCATCTTCAATTGATTTTCCTTTGGGCCACATAAGTACTTGTCCATCTATGAATGCAACTCTATATCCTTTCTTATATAATGCTGATATAGAAAGAAATTTCTTCTTCAAAACTGGTATAATACTTCCGTCATCTTCATGGGGGTTCCAGAATCAAGCTTGTAGCTTGCTTCACCAATTCCATTGATATGATATTGATAGTCACCTCCTATTGATACCTTTCGAGGAGAGTTATTCTTTTCAAGTTTTGACATATTTTTCTTTTATCCCGTCATGTTCTTTGAAGCACCACTATCAATAAGCTATGTATCTTCTCCAGGTGTCACAGACCCAAAGAGTGCAGAGAATAATACATACTCTTATCCATCTTCTTATTTTTCTTGTTTTCTTTGAGGCCTTCTTCCTCTTCTTCTTCATCCTCATATTCATCTAGGTATGCATGATGTATTTTGTTGTTGCTCCTGTTCTTGTATTCTTCTTTCTTTAATGGACAATTTCTGGAAATGTGTCCTAGCTTGATACAATTGAAACATTGAAAGTTGGAGTAGCTTCTTCTTGGATTGTTTCCTCTTGTCCTTTGGAACTTCTTGGGAGGTTGAGGCTACTTATGGCTTTCATTCTTGAAGTTATATTGACTTCATCCTCTCTTGGTATGGGTGTCTAGGGATTGATCATCTTGTTGAAGTAGATCTTCTCTATTGGCCACTATATCCCGCTCTTGGAGGCAATCTTCCCATACAATGTCCAATTTCATGATTTCCTTTCTGGCACACATAGTCTGGATGAATGAATCCCAAGGTCTAGTGAGACCATTGAGAGCAGTAATAACCATCTCATCTTCACCAAGGGAGTCTCCAATGGCTTCTAGTTGCTCCTTGAACTGGGAGACACTTGTGAAGTAGTCTTGGATGGATTCTCCTTGGCACATCTTGGTACTGTTCAATTGAGTTATCAAATTCATGTTTCTATTGATGTTCCTTTCTTCATACATTCTATTAGGGAATAATACATCGAGTTCTTCAAGGTCTTCTTGGATGACACTTGAGGAATCAAGTGGTATTTGATAAAATCAACAATGATCCTCATTTCCCTAATCAGGTCCTTCTAGTGCTTCTCCTTAGTTTCATCCTCTTTAGGTTTTGAAAATTCTTCCTTGATGTATTTGGAAAGAACATTCTCTTCAAGAATGAGGCCAATCCTATATTTCCATGCTCATAAATTCTCTATGCCTTCTAGATTATCCTCAATCTTAGTGCTTGGGGCCATCTTATCCAGGAGGTCATTAGAAAATGAAATTTCTCAAAATGCAAAACTGACCTTAACAGGAGATGCACTTGACTGAGGCGAATTGATTGGTATACTTGGTTTCTGGAGATTCCAATTTTTCACCTCTCAAATTTGACTTGCGAAATTATGATCTGCAGTTTCTGTAGTTTTCTGGTCCAAAGTCAAACTAGGGTTTGACTTTCTCGGAGATCTACCCACTCAAAAATTTTGATTTAGGGCTCAATAGATGGGCCATAGGGAGGAACAACTTTCTATGTAACCAAATTTCCTAAAATCCAATTTTGACAGAAACCCTAATTTCTTTTCGGAGGGAGAAGAGAGAGAGTTTCACCTTGTGAAAGTTGTTCTATTCAAGTTATCTTTGATACCATGTTAAGATTCAATATGATAAGATAGATAACATTAGTATTCAATTTAATTTTACAACAATAGAATATAAAAGATAACTAAGCGAAACATAATCACAAGATAGACACAAATTTATCCTGGGAAACCCTCTAGGGGAAGAAAACCAAGCAAAAATTCCTCAATATAGATGATCAAAAGTACAAAGACAAAACCCCAAACAAGTGCTCCTTCTCCTTTCAGATCTCTCTCTCTCTCTCTATCCTATGTGAATTAGATAATTGAGTGTGTGTCCAAATGAGGAGCACATCACTCCTATTTATACTTTATCTTCCACTTGACCTTTTCACTAACTAGGTCAGCCCCAAAAAAATTAGCTAGGATGACTTACCTAGGAAGACTCAAAACAATATAATATTACTTACAAGGGAGGTTTTACCTCATGACTCTATGATGACCAAATACATTAATAACATCTTGACGAAGGAATAAAACATCTCAAAATAAATTACAATAGAACATTTTTCAAAGTTAAAATATTTCAACAGGAGGCAAGAACCTTGAAGGAATCCTAAAGATGCATTTGGACATGTAACTGTCCTGAAAATATTGGCATGAGCATCCTTGGAGAACAGTTCTAGTGTTCTTGTGATGGTCCTGGCAGTTAAGGTTCTGTAGGTTGACCATGGAGACTAACCTAGTTGTAAAGCATTGCACAGACCGTGGATATTGAATGTCATCACCAAAATGAGGAATGTAAAAGTCAATCATTCACACTTGAAGTGAAAGAGGCCAAGGAGCATGTAACCATAGTGGCGTGGATCCATATTGGAACAAGATTAAGAGGGGGAAAATCTTACTCTTCTTTTTCCTTTCATTACTTATGCATTCTAGAGATAGAAAATTGTTGCAATGCATATTACAACTGAAAGTTTCATTGTGTTTATTTTTCTTGAGATAAACCATGAATGTTGAATTAGTTAAATACTTATAAAGGAATAAAGATGAAGGAATTAATTGTATGTTGGGATCATCATGAGATGTGTGAAAGTCTTTTGGATAAATCATAAATTTCCTAAGGCAATTGACCACGTAATTGGATGATTTTAAATACTTATGTCATGCTTGGCCTGATAAGATTCACATTGATAAATTCCACATGTTAGCCTGAAAACTATTGGTTGCAGCTATTATAAAGCAACTTCTGTTAGCAAGAAGAGTGTGGACAGTTGTGCACATTAACCATGGAATCAAACCAAAATTTGTTTCATGTGGTTGAGAAATTAATCCAAACAATTACCAAGACTCAAGAAAATATTGGGCAAATGCTTAAGCTACAAAAGCACCAAAATGAGATGAACCATAAATATTTGCAAAACTCCATTTGTTTTTAAAACACGGTAAAGGGTGTCATGGAGGATATCAACATAAGTAAGGACAACGAATCGAGGAAGGAGCATTCATTCGACCAGTTAACCAAGAAACACACAAGTTCATAGGAACCAAAGGTAATTTGACATGAGAAACAAAAGAAACGATCTCTATTGAAATGTTGGGGATGTGAAGGAAATCATAGAACCTGTGATTGTCCAACAAGGAACAACAAGAATGTTGGAAGCCACAAAGTTTCTAGGCTTATAAATCAACTAGAAAGTAAAGAAGAGGAAATAATTGCTGAGGTAAACAGTCCACATGTTGAAATGGAATGCCAAATATAGGAGGAGAATCAT
>LPNX010634106.1:115147-178853 GCA_001517045.1 Pseudotsuga menziesii
ATACCTAAGAAACTACCTATGTGGGAAACGGGAACAATGGGGATATGTTACCCACTTAGGAGAGGTGAGGGGGTTTGGGATAATCACCCTTATGTTTCCATGTGTCACAATGAGAACTCAAGAAGATATTTCCTTCCAGCCATTAATTTTGTTGCAAGAGGTAGATGATACATCATCTCCTGCCATTAATGGAAGCATTGTTGAGTCAATAGATTGGTAGGCCAAGAGATGCGTGAGGTGGCTTCGTGCAATAGCAAATTGATATCCTAGGAATCTATAAATCGTCCACTTGAATGTGGGTGCAAATCGTTGGGTAGTTCATTCATCCCTTCATCCATGGGAATTGGTCATTTCATTCATCCCATTCCATGTGGAGGATATCTGAGAGAACCCTATGCGTCTGTCCATATGAAACCCTGTGCACAAGTCATGGAAATCGTTGGTTTAAATTCTGAAGGTCGTGAATGAATAAATCTCTACAGGTTCGATTGTCTAGACCCTATACTTACCCAGGATAATATTGAGGGAAGGAAAATATCGAATGGATTGGGTAGGCAGAGAAGGGAACCTTCCTTAACCGTGTGTGAAGGAGAAGTGCATACCGAGATCGACTGAAGCCACCAAGATGCCATATTTTCATGGTTGGGCATGATGGTTTGATAATTCTTGTATTCACCTATCAGTTGGTTTGATAAAACCAGTTGAATGTTGTTTTAATACTGAGAGTTAGACTCCCAATGGATAACATATCCCAGTGTGGGGGTGGACTCTGAGTGCTGAAAGAATATAGGATGAGTAGAGACCTATAATTCAATGGGTGGAATGTTGCACCCACATAGCCAGTGGCTTGGATTGTTTTCCATTCAAAAAGATAAGTATTCCTATGTGTCAATGTCCATAATTTGGTATGTGACGGATATCCAACTATTCATGTTGAATTGGATAGCTTGACAACTTGAATTATTAACTAAAATGTCTATTCATTGCTTGAAATGGGTTATATCTGTATATGGCTTTTTGTTTCATGCTTGTAGTGATTAAACTGGTTTATGTATGATTTATTTGCTACCACGCCTATGATAATGATGATGTGAGATTATATATGAAATCATATTTTTAGCTTAATTACATCCTTGACCGTGTATGCATAAGGTTAATTGCATAAGTTTGTAAGTTTTGTGAATGTGTAATCGGATAAATAAAGTACGATTCCATGGTTTTTGTAACCAAGTTATTATGTGTATGCGTTTCTTAGTAAACTCTTTATATACGTTGATATATATTCTCATTAATTGTGATATAATTCTTAAGTTTTGTAATTTAAAGGATGAATATATCCAATTAGGTTTATGGTGCATGCATTTCATAAAGTAAGCATTTAAATCCTTATTGTGCATATTTAATGGCATATGAACGTATTCATTATGTTTTGTGAAATCATAATAGGAATAATGGAAGATTACACTCATGCTTCGGTTGCATTAGGAAAAGTTCAAGGATTGGATGTTTAAATCACATGCATTTATGCTTTATTCATGATATCAAATCGACTATGTGATGACCATGGAACTGAAAGAATGATAAAGCTCCAATTTCCTCGATTGCAAGATTGGATGGGCCAAAGAATTATCCTTCAAATCCTAAGAAACCTATAGAGAATCCCTGTTCAAAATCATAGAGAAAAATTCATAGAAAAAGGTGGAAAAATCGACTAACTATTGGGTAGTGAAGGTTGGAGAAATCTTGACTGTTGATCATCGTGTTGGATTCAATCGAAGTTGTCAATCACAGTGATGTTGTTTGAATGCAAAAGTCGAGATGTAAAATGTTAAAAGCTGGGTTTTAGTGCTAACTTCCAACTCCCGATGTTGATAATGTAGAGTGATGACGTTGGAATGCAGAAGTCGAGACAGAAATTATTCATTGTTGTCATGTCATGCTGACTTCCATCTCCTGACGTAGGGAAGGAGGTGTTGTTGTAATGCCCTCCTCACTGAGTCTGACCATCAGGAGGGGACATTACATGGATTCGGGGCCTCCAATTGTGTCTCAAACCCAATTAACGAATTCATAATATGTGCATAGAAACATAAATAAACATATGCAATCGAAAATAAAACGATATAGACACAATGAATATGCATATGCAAGCATAAACATTACGGGAATCATTTAAATTCATTTCACATTCAGATACACAAGAATACTTTTCTTTAAACAACAAAGATCCAAGAAACTGGTTGTGTAAGAGGGATTTTCCACCCAACCATAGGCAATATCCTCACCTATATTCTTTCAGCTTCAGAGGCCACCCCCAAGCTAGGATATGAGGCCACTAGGAAGAAGGAAACTCCTATAGGATTCTCTCTCTTAGCCCAAAACTTGATATGATCTCTATGCTTAGCTAAATGATCCTATAGAGCTCTATAAGGATCTCACTCAACTCTCAAAGCTTTGGCTTCCACTATACCTACCCCACACAACACCCTTCTTGGATCAAACATCCCCTCCATTGATCCACGACTCTCTTGGGCGATCCATCTTATCAAGTTATTCGAGTGTGTGCATAAAAGAAGACCAACATTCTAATGTTGTTGGAGAACATCCTACAACCTCAATTCGTGGCTTCTCAAGCATATACGAGTAGTAGAAAACAATGGGAAAGAGTCCCTAACTTGCTCAACCTCTTGTGCTCACCTACAACCATGAAAATCCCCTTCCAAATTTGCAGCTCTGTCACTAAATTTGAATATCCTGGGTTATACAAGTCATAAACAACTATACAGATCTCGGAGTAGTGTAGATCTACATGCAATAATGAGAGAATGAGGGTTGACTCTAAGGGATTTGAGAAAATGGTGAGAAGAGGACTGAAATTACTTATGATATTAGAATAAAGAACTCATGGCTGTTGCAGGCTGACTTTTGACTTGTGATAGAACTATCCAAAAGTGCAGTTAGCCCCATGATGCTTCAATAACTGCGTGAACTGACTTTTCCCACCAACTTCACACATGTGGATTCAATAATTGGAAAATTGTAAAAAACGAGATAATTGGCTTATTTAATACACATGGCATAATTTTTGGGTGAGTTCTAAGGTTGACACTTGGAAGCAAAGGATTTGGTATCATATGGGCCCCCTTTCCTCTTCCCCTCTAGTGGAATCATAACATCTTTGGTGCTCTTTTACACAACCATTCTTGGACCATTTTATTATTTATGCACATAATATTTACATACATTTCAAATTGGTGTGATATGCCAAACAAAAGGTCCAAATAAAATATTTACATCACATATGCCTATCCATTTGCTAGTTGGGTTTTGGCATTGAGCTTTGCACTAGGAATTTAAACTAGCATATTTACATAATTTACATAATTTAATTGAATACATTACGAGGGTCAAATTGGAGGTATTATAGTTGTGTTGATGTTTTGAAGTGATTTTGTTGGAAGTTGTGGTGTATTGTTTATTTATAACTCCCGACGTCGGGGAGGCAGGATGCCGCCGTTGGAATGCAGAAGTTGGGAGTGAAATTGTTACAATTTTTCTTGTCGTTCCAACTTTCGAATTCGGATGTCGGGAACGAAAAGTTCCAACTTCGGAATGCAAAAGTTGGGAGTGTAATTGTTAAACGTTATGACAACGTGCCAACTTCCAAATCTAGACTGTATGGAATGTGGAATGCAGAATGAGGAAGTATATTTGTTAGAAGTTGGTTTGTTGTGCCGACTTCTGACTCCTGATTATACAAAATGAAGAATGTGAAAGTCATAATAGAAAATATGATAGGACTAGTTTTAAGTGTTGACTTCTGACTCCCTACTGTATGGACATTGGAACAATCAGCGTTGGAAGTGAAGAGTCAGGACCGACCCGGAAAGGTCGGGAATCTTGATTAAACTGTTGGGATTTCTTATGGACAGTCAGATTTGATCCCTAAGTTTACTTAAGAAGTTGAGATTGCATCAGAGCTATCAGATTTGGTTATTTAACCAAATTAAGTAGTTGAGGTCTATTATAAAGATGATTAATGGGTCGATTAAGTGAGATTAGGGAATTAATCCACCCTATGCATGTAATTAAGGATTTGTGGAGTTAGAAAGGGATGGATTGTGTTATCACTCTAGGAGTCCTTCTAGGTTGTAGCTTAAAGAAGCCTGGTAACTTAACTATAATCTCAATATTTCATTCAATGGATCAAGTAAAATGACTAATTAGACCTCACTCACTCAAGACATGGATAAAATCAAACAAATAAACAAGGCTTCTAACTATCACTATTCAGAGGGTTTGTAATAAAGGTGAATAAATGAATAATTCTAACTATGCTGGCAGATTCATACATAAAGCACTTACATATGAATGGCTAATCATAACAAGGAAATGATACTTGCAATTCAACTCATCAACACAGAGATAGGATGAAAACTATCTGGTATTAGAAAAATAGAATAATCATGAATAAAATATCCAAGTACAAGTATAGAACAGAAAGAAGATGTAATCTGAACATATAATGGCAAAAGAGCTTGTATTATTTGACAAGAACATGAGAAGCTTGAGTACAAAAAGTGTCTAAGAGCCTCCAAAGTTGAACCCTTGTACAATGATTCTTCAATGAGCTTAAATAAGCTTTACAAATCAGTTTCAATATCCTCAAAATATGGATATGATAACCTCTTTTCCTATCTCAAATACGAATTTGTGAGGTGGCTGGAAATGTAGAAATTTCTAGAAATATGCTGCTCCGAGATTGACCTATATCTCTCAAATAAAAAAATATTTTGGAAAAATACAATAGGTTATTTTTATTTGGTTTCTTATGAGAAAAAACCTCTTTCATTTATTTGATATTCATTTTTATTTTCCCAACATCTGTATTTAAAAAACATGTGTCAAACAGGGGAATTCTGAGATCTGACATTTAGGGTTCAGAGATGAATTTGATCCTCCCAATATGTGATACCTGTAGGAAAAATGAGAGAGGTTATTTTTATTTGTTTTTTTATGAGAAAAAACCTCTCTCAGTTATTTTATATTCATTTTCATTTTCCCGACATATGTATTTCAAAAACATGTTTCAAACAGGGGAATTCTGAGATATGAAATTTAGGGCTCAGAGATGGATTCGATTCTTCCAATATGCCAACACCTGTAGGAAAACTGAGAGAGGTTATTGTTATTTGGTTTTTTATGAGAAAAAAAATATCTCAATTATTTGAGATTCGTTTTCATTTTCCTGACATCTGTTTTTCAAAAACATGTGTCAAACAGGGGAATTCTGAGATCTGAAATTTAGGGCTCAGAGATGGATTCGATTCTCCCAATATATGAAACCTGTAGGAAACTAAGAGAGGTTATTTTTATTTGACATGTCAGTGAAAATATCCTCTGACCGTTTCTCAAAATGATCCTCTAGTCACCCAGGATCATTATGTGAAAATGATGACTAAGCACAGAAAAATGCCACCTTCCTGAAAATGCTGCCTCATATTGCGGGGGAATTTTGATTACCTCCCTGAGCTCTAATTACATATTTTAAAGTACCATTGGAAATATGAGTATGTCTAGTTGTCAATCGACTATTTTAGCGTTTAAAATAGCCTCTCCGTGGCTAAGAAAATTTAGTTTTCCCAACGCAGTTTTTTGTTTGAAAAACCTACGATTTCGGTGGCTAAGATAGCCTTGAATTTTACATTTAAGCTGTCGAAATCTAGGCTTTCAGTGGATAATGAATAGTTGAAATGTCCGTCTAAGTCACTGAAACCTGTGTTTTGACCTTTTTGAAGAAAAATAAAATCCAATGTTTTTCAAACTTTATTACATACCTAAAGCTCTAAAAACTGAGCCAAAATAAATTTAGAAATTTATTTTTCAATGACTTGCTAATACCTAAAATAAACAAACTTGACTATTTTATTTGAGGAGATAACAGATTGGGCTAAAATTGGGATCCCGATATTGTGCAAGGTTGCTCTGGTGATCAATTTGGTCAAATTAAAGCATATTAGATGATATTAGGAGAAAGAAAAATTTGGTTTAGCCATTCTAAGAAGTCTCTCGTCACCTCAAAAGACACCCAAAGTGGTCGTGGACACCATATATTGATCTTGATACTCTTTTTTTAGATCCTAAGCACCTAATTTTCCTCCCTTGACCATAGTAAAGGCCCCAACATCCATTCCTATTGTGCAAAACATACTAATGAAGCCACATTCACAATTAGAGGCCAAAGATCCTATATAGTGATCATTTATGGTGGTTTAAGGACTCATTCACAATACTTGAGCCTAATAAGCTTCATATATGGCCTAAGTCACATTTTTTCCTTCTCTAACCATGGTCAATTCCACAAGACACTTGTATTTTGTGCAAAAACTGCTAAAACTTCCCCTAGAGATGGTTTGTGTAGTGGTTTGAGGCCTTGTTCACGGTGCTTGAGTAAAAAAGGATTCATTTAGGACCGAATGCCATTACTTTTATCCTGAAATGATGGTAAATATCCCAACCCCATTTATTGTGTGAAAAAACTAATAATGGTGCCCATATTACTAACTGAAAGCCAACTAACCCTTATAAAGGACAAATGCTATGGTTCTAGAGCTAATTCCTGAGTGCTTGTGCTCAAGAAGCTCCATATAGGTCCTAAGGCACTTTTTCTCCTTTTGTGCTCATACTCAATCCCAAGGCCTATCCATGGTGTGGGAAAACTGCTATGGAACCCATTTCTCACATTTCTCACTCGAATACAAAAAATCCCTTAAAGAATCCTATGTGAAGTCCTATGTGATGCTATGAGGTCTCGTTCAAGGAAATTAAGCCATAGAGTTTTTATTTAAGGCTTGGGGCATTCAACTTTGAAATGAAGGTATCTATTGCATTTTTCAAAAGGCATGTAGATGATTTCTTTAGATAAGCTATGCTCAAATCATGGACGAAAATTGGGTTTAGCCCCTTGGAAGTATCGTTAGTGAGAAATTAAAATGATTGTAGGGATAAAGAAGCTACTGTTAGGTGTTAGATTTGGAGAAATTGGGCATTATGAATCGTCCCCCAAACATCTTCCTCCAAGAAAATATTTTTAACAATTAATTACGCCGATAGGCATATATCTTAGAATTTTGGGGTGGACTACCATCTATGCTTTTTCATCTACAAACGAGAATGATACAAGTGTACTGTCGAGATTGATTCTATGGGTGTCATCCAAGATTAAACGAGAATGAGATAAGCATATTGTCCAGATTGATTCTATGGGCGTCATCGAAAATTAATAAAATAATTTCAAAAAAATAAAAAATAGCTTAATTAACATGTAATAAGTACAGTTAGTGATAGTTGTAAAAATTAAAATTAATCTTCAACTATTTGATTATTAGATACAACTATGAACTTAACTCCAACAATCATTAGATACAACTATTAGCTTAACTCCAATGATTATAGAAGTATTAGCTCAACTTCAACTCTAATCACAATTATATTGGATAACTATTAGCTTAAATCCAATGATTCTACAACTATTAGGTTAACTTCAACTCTAATCACTTAAGGCTTATTCCAACTACATTTGTCATCTAGGAGTCTAGCTAATGTGCAGTCATGTAAGAGTTAAAATCCTAATAAAATCGTTCGAACTCCTAATAAACTCCTCCAAACTCCTAATAAAATCCTTCAAACTCCTAATAAACTCATGCATCTCGTATTTGGGAATTTAGCTAATTTACCGTTAGTATTACATGTTTAGGTAATATGCCCTCATACTCAAAGCCCATAAATTACTCCCTCTAATCACTGCCTTCTCGAAATACTCTATGGGGAACATGTCCCTCCAAAACATCAACTCTCTCTTCAACACAAAGCCGGTCCTCATCATATCCTTGAGTAATGTGTCAGTGGTAAAGGATTATTTGAAGCCTCTACACCCAGATCAAGAAGTACTCATTCCAATTCAGTGCAAATGTTCGGGCAATTTCTTGCAGGAGAACCTCACATACACTGGTTTAAAAGTATCATTTGCTATAAACTTACATTAAGTAGTTGTGCATCTTTTGTGTTTTGATATTAAAATACGCCAAGAGTCGAGCATGTTTTATGGGATATTGAGTATTGATATTAATATTCAACAACTCAATCAAACCAAGAAATATATTTACCATAAAGGAGTTCACTTAGGGAACCTCCAAACATGTCTTCAGACAAATAACCATAATCTTTTTCAATCCAGAATCTTAAAACTACCTGAACCAAATCGGTGTTCGCCAGAGCAGCCAGTAGCTTTTACAACAACCTGCCTCGCGCTGCCTCGTCTCTGCACCACTGAAGCAGAAAGAGAGGGAGGGCTCCCAATCTTTTTCTGCACTACTGGTGAAAACACTGATGATATTTGGGTTAGAAGCCCATCACAAGCTTTGGGCATTGCTATTATTGTATGTTTGGCATCCATTAAATCTCTGTCTGACTCGCTGATCTGCATAAAATAATGTGTCCAGGGCAGTCTTTATAGGAAAATTGGAGTGCTGCAATCAATCATCCATTGAAAAGTTCAAAGAAAGAGGCTAAGAGGCGTCCACATCTTCTCCGTCCGCCATTACGCGGTTTTGTCAATTCTACGCATTGAACTTGTGGATGTCATAGAGTACGTTTGTCAACATTAATTTTAAGAGTTGAGACCCGTTCAGTACGCTTAACCGGACTTACTTAATTTCATCCACCCCAACTCTACAGGTTGATATTTTCCAACTTCGTGGCCTCCTTTCGACCGCATTTATAATTGTCTACACATACACGTAGACAGCGTAGACAGTGTTGGGAATTTGAGAAAGTTATTTAGTGTAATGGTGCAGGTTTAAATTTATCGAGCTGCAGAGTATTTAATGCTGCTGTATCAAGGTTGATGATTGTTGGGATTTTGAGGTGGTGCCGTTATCAATTTAGTGCAGACGCATTAAATGCTCTGCAGCGCAATGGATAGCCCTTGCCCATTTTTTACTGCCAAAATTAATCAGCCAGTGGCATAGTAATGATTGCTGCGGCAGGCTTATTGCTAGCTGTTGGATCTCAACATCTTGAGATCCAACTATCAACAATGAATTTGTGGTAGCAATCATTGCTAGGTTAATGATCGCCCATTTTTACTGTCAAATACTTCTCAATATTTTGAGAAAATGTCCAATAAAATTGGCAAACAATTTTCCAAAAAATATTTTGACTTTTGTTAAATTTTTATAAACTAGTCATTAATTTTGAACTTTAAAACTGACTCTAAACTCAAATTTTAATTGGAGATAATCATGAATGCTGATGAGTATATATTTATTAAGTATATAAAAAATTAATGTTTTTATTATATAAATTTTTTAATTAAATTTTATTAACAAAATAATTCTACGTCATGGTTGAAATGAAATTCCAACCCGTCATAAAGTCTTTGTAGAATTTTGACAATGGGCGTATAAAGTTATGTTTTGGTTTTTAATTCAGAAAATTTGTAAAGTTACATCAAAATAGAGTTGTAGTTGTATAACTTTCTAGCGTCCCCATGAAAAAGACGACCGATACTTCAAACCGACAAAATTAGGTTGAGCCCAATCAGCCCATTTTTCCTCGAGACCTGTGAGCTATGTTGTAAAGCTTTGAACAAAGATACTGTATAACATTAAAAAAAAAGAAAAAAACATGTGTATCAAACACTATTTTTTTTTTCAGCAGAAAAAATACCAGATCTTGAATCAAATTCATCATATATAATCGATCCAGAGATCATTTCAACATGATGAAATTCAAGCAAAGAGTTGATCCTCTAAACATGGGCATGTCTCTGTCATCAAAGCATAGCTGACATAGCACAGGCCTGTTGAGTAAACAGGCTTTATCATCACTCCTGTACAAAGAATCGGGATCTCACTTCTTCTTTTCTTTATCATCACTCCTGTACAAAGAATCGGGATCTCACTTCTTCTTTTCTTTATAGTGCTGGATACAAATGTCTTTTGCTATTTTCTTTTTAATATTTATCTGTACCTTCGTGGCCTCCTTTCGACCACGTGCAATTATAATAGTATACACATGCCCATCATAGTGTCTTTGTAGATTTTAATAATGCGGCTATAAAGGTTTGTTTTGGCTTTTCCTTCGGAAATTTGTAAAATTCCATTAAATTAAGGTTGTATAACTTTTTCTAGTGTCTCCATGAAAAAGATACAATTTCATAGTGTTTTGTAATCTCAAAACCAAGAATATTAGGTTTCATACTGTTTTGTAATCTCAAACCCAAGAATATTAGGTTGAGCCTATTTTTCATTGAGACTAGTGAGCTCTCTTGTAAAGCTCTAAACAAAGAGACCAAATAACATTGAAAAAAAGAGCAAGAGATTATATGAAGCATTACATAGTGAACAACATTAAAAAAGAAAGAAAAAGAAAGGAGCAATACATTTGTATATTAATTTCCCATGTTCACAACTTCACTTGAAGCACTACATAGTGAACAACATTAAAAAAGAAAGAAAAAGAAAGGAGCAATACGTTTGTATATTAATTTCCCATGTTCACAACTTCACTTCCATAGCTTTAGTGTTTTTTTAATAGTAGATCTTCTTTCATATTGAAATCTCTATAGATATGTGTTTATGTAATCAATGTGAGTGAACATTCCAATGATATGACTTAGGATTTCAAGACAATATTATGCACACTAAAAGATCATTCTACCCAATTTATGATCAATTTTGTGTCTCATGTCACTTGGATGCAAGCAATGCTTTGACGTATTGCTATCTTATTTGTGCCTTCCATTAACCCTACTTTCAATGAGATTTTATATAACTATAAGAGATAGATTATTCACTAGGTCCACATATACCAAGCCGACATATACACACTCCATCAAGAAAATCTCATCATGGTGACTTATCCACCTCCAATGCTTTTACCCTCCATGTTTTATCAATTTT
Organism: Pseudotsuga menziesii; assembly: GCA_001517045.1. NCBI lineage: Eukaryota > Viridiplantae > Streptophyta > Pinopsida > Pinales > Pinaceae > Pseudotsuga > Pseudotsuga menziesii. The sequence goes on from LPNX010634106.1 coordinate 126,112, forward strand.
GGAACCATCTTGATCTCTTCAAATGTTTTTTATGTGTATTATTGCATATGAAATTAATGAGAATCCTTACCTTCAAAAATATTTACATTCCATGCAATCCAAACAACCCATGACATTATTATGAAAATAACTTGTATTTTTTGAATATTTGGCATCATACCATTTGTTCATGCTTTCCATTAATGTGCCCTCCTTTAAACTTCCCTTTCAAGTTGTTAAGACCAACATGGATCCCCAAACCTATTTTCTGTATTCATAATGAACCAATAAATGGTCAATATCCTCCTTGCCTTTTTTTAACAATCTATACATGCATGAGCCTTTCCTTGTTCTTTTTTAAAAAAACACCCCAGGTCAGAGTTTTCTTTGCTAATGATAGCCACATGAAGATTGTGGATTTCAATGGCACATTCACTTCCTAGATTTTGCTCCACCACCATACTTCTTCCACATTTCCTTCCTCAAACATGCCCTTATATCCTAATTTTGTAGTAAACTTATCAATTGGTTGGGTCTTGGACCATAACAAAAATTCATCTTCCAATATTACTTGGATATGAACCTATGGCAGTCTTTTTAGTGAATCCTTTCTACTTCTCAGCCAACATTCCTTTAATACCTAATTCCTTGGTATTCTTTCATCACTACAAGAACATGTTTGTTCACATTAGATCATTTGCGTTAGTTAGTAGAGATATATAATGAGTATAAAATCTATTTACCAAATATTAGGGATGGAGATGGGTGATTCCATGAAGGTGGGTAATACTTTTTGGGCAAATTTGGCGATGAAAACCTGGTTTTTTACTCATGTGCTAGATAGAAGCCCTCGAAACGCATATATGCCAGGTGATTTTTGACTTGTAGTAAAAAAACAACTTGTAGAATATTATGTTGGCTTCCCAATGATATTTTTAAAAAATATTTCGATGTCGTTTAATGTGTGAAATTTGAAGAAGTTAATAAGTGGCTCGTGTCCCACCCCAATAATTCAATCTTACACTAATAACTTAAAATATATATAGATATGAGCATGATCTACACAAAATGCACTATGGCCTGCATATTTTTTTGTTAATTTATTTTGCAATATACAATTATTTATTATTTTTCAAAAGTGACCACATATGATTTCAGCATCATTCTATACACGTGTGTCCATCCCAGCTTTTTTTTCGCTGTTTTCAAAAATTGAAAAACCAAAGATACCCTTTTGAAGAGGACGCATTGATGTGTGGGTTGTGCATTTTAAGAAATTTTTGGATGTGTATTTTTTACCCTTTGGATTTTTCTTTGAGCTGCTTCAAAGTTGTTGTCAAGTTTTCTAAGTGTAAGTTTTAGAACTAATTAAAAAAAACCCATATGAATGCCAAAATGCATGCATGATACCTCAATGGATAGAGGATTTGGTGATAAATCTATCGGTATGAACTCCACTCAGTTATGTGCCATGAATGGAAGGGTTTACACCCCTAGAAGATAAAGAGAAACAATGATTTTCCTATAAAAAGGCTAATTCTTTATTTTTCAGGTCATCGATCGAGGTCTGGAGGTCAATCGAGGTATTCAAATCCCTTGATCGAGGTTTTAATGGCAGCTCGATCGAGGGTCTAATAAACCATTGATCGAGCTATTGTTAAACTGTCGAAAAAAAAGCTTTGTACATGACTAACAAGGTTTTAGATGCACACTCACCACGTTTATATTTAGTACAAAAAATTGAGGTGTTAAATCCTAGCCCCCTGGTTCTCAACATATTGTGGACACTAACTACCATAATCCCTATCTAGAAGATTATGCCCATGCATGACATTTTAGAAATGGGCTTCAAGGACCCAACTAAGAGAATGGAGGTAAGGAACTTCAACATCATTTGATTCCCATCAGCAATATATCCAATTTGTATACAAATGCTTGAACCTAATGTTTTCCTGCACCTAAATAGAGATTCAGAAAAATCCTTTTATATCAAGGAAGACCTCATCTAAACATTGCTTTCGATCTACTAATGACAAGTTTGGGCATAGAGAATCAGCTTGATGAGGTGATGGAGGTTATCCTAGTTTCCCTCAATAGGTTCAAGGAAACACATCTTGGTTTCCATTAACATGACTAGAAAGAGCATCTCTAATGTAGTTATTAGATAACAGGAGATGCATTTGTTTGATCTCAAAAATATATCGTAGTTTTGATAAGATGCCCATTGGGCTTTGATCTACTGATGCAAATCAAACCTTGAGTTTATGTCAATCCGAGTTGGTAGACTTAGAGGCATATCCAAGTATAAGGACTCAAAACTGGACTTGTTTGGTAATCTAGTTATCTATGAAATAAGCCTATTAAAAGATCAAGTTACTGTGATTTTGAAAACACAAAATTTCCCTTACAGGAACGATTTCATTTGCTCTTTCAATTACACAGCAGTTTATATGTAAAAGCAATTTGTATGTGAAAGCACTGAGATAATAAAACGAATTAAATCTAACCCTAAGATATGGACTACAAGACTCTGCCTAGTATCCCAACACTGAATAAACAATCATTCATTAATTTCCCTTACAGGAAAACATTCATAGTGTATAATTGTTTTTAATACTTCATCATCAAATAAGCTAGCAATGTACAGCATAGTGAGATAGTAGTTTGAACCATTCTTGCAGCGTATAACTAATGAGGTAACAGAGCTGATAAAACTAATTGAAAGCAATCTAATCTATTTTGCAATAAGAAAATCAAGTCTTACAGGAACTAAGACATACGATTGACACAATCCAAATCGTTGCAACAATCCAAATTGCATTCACTGGCAATAAAAGGGGTGTGCAGACTCGACAATGGGGGCCCTCCAATGCCTTGTTCACACACGCAGAAAGACAATCACAGAACTGAAATTTTAATTGTATTTACCATGAAATCGATCATACATCATAATAGAACAACGCAGTCCAAAACAGCCTGCGTTTTTCAATCTCAAATCGTGATGTGTTCTCCTCTGTCTTATGGAGTACTTATACAAATTTTTTAAAGAAACTAGAAATGCTATTAACCTGGAAACTAATTAATGAACATAGTCATCGAGATCCTCTATCAGATCTGTGAAAATCAACAAAATCGAAACTGCCCTGCTTTTGTGCTGAGTGGTAGCATAGGTGGTCGTCCTTGACCGACTTTGACTTGACACCTATGAGAGCCACATCATCTATCCGTTGGAAGTTCAACCATCCTTGGACACTGAGGATCCTTTCCCTATCTTTCAGTTCATGCCTAGCTGGCTTGCAAGTGCTCAACCTTGGAGACATTACGGGAAGTTAGCACATCCTGTAATCCTGAATAAAAACCTTAGTTTAAATGCTTTAAAAATCTCAAAAATTCAATTTGTTAAAAAGCAATGACATTTATACCTTTTAACCAAAGTTTGTGGGTGAACTTTAAAGCTTTATAAATCAATATGAAGGTTTTATGGAGGATAATGGAGGATATTTAGGTGACAAAAGAGATCAAAATGGTACCCAACATCTCCCCCAAGAGGAAACTGCTACATGTCCCCATGCCAAAAATATTTGACCCTGTTTAAAACCAAAAACCAAAACTGTGCTGCTGACCATCTTGCTTCTAATCTCATGTCTGTGATGATGCATTTGTTGAAGCCCGAGATGCATAAAGGACCTTCATTCTCTCATACTTAGCTTTATAACTCTTCTTTTGCTTATACCATCTGTATGCTTGTTTGGAGATGCGTGTCCTCTGAACCTTCAACTTCCAGTTGATTTCTTTTAATTTCTCATTCCTTTACTCTAGTTCCTTTATTTCAAATTTCAATTTCTTAATCTCTTTATTGTTTTTGGAAGTCTTCTTCTTCTTCATTTTCATTGGAAGTTGTACAGAATTGGTATCCATCCCCAATTCTTCATGCTCTTGTGTTGAATCTTCTTTCTTTTCCTTTTCCACAGTTTGCTGCTCTAAGAAAAGAGAAGCTGAGTCTTTTAGTATTTCCTGTCTTGATTTCTTTTCCTTTTCCTTCTCTTGCTGATCCAAGAAGAGATTGATTCTTTTTGTCTGCTTGATCACTTCATTAGTGTCTTGGATATCCTACCCTCTCTCATTTTCTGGATCTTCTTCTTGACTCCCCAAGGTTTGTATGTGGTCATACTGCCTCTGCTGGCTTTCATCATCTTTTTCCAATGCTGACTTACTTTGAGCTTGCTTATACTTCCTTGGATTTCTTTGATAACTGGTGAAGATTTTCTCTTGTTTTTGAAATTATTTTTCTTCTCTCATCACACTCCTAGTTCGTATCCTTCTCTGAGGCTGTTTTGAGCTTGCCACCTCAGAGTTGTCTTCATCATCAGTAACCAGCAACACCTCTTTATTTTTCTTTTTCCCCTTTGGCAGTTTTGAGCTTGTTGCCTCAGGGTATGTTATCATCAACAATTCATCTTCTTTTAAACCTTCTTCAAGCAATTCTTCCTACTCTTCAAACTGATTGTGAATTAAAAATCCTGACCATGTCAAACTTTGTTTTTGTAACTCATGCTGGATGATGATTTTGATGAGTCCACAGTGAAAAAGGTTTGTCATTTTGTCTTTTGCACGCCTTTGGACAGCCTTATCCATCTTAGTTAAACTCTGTAACATGAAATAGGGCATATTGATCTCACATTCACCTTTTAAATGCTGCAACAGCTTGATGTGGTAAAGATACACAATACTGAATCGGCCCTCACAAGTAATAAATTTTTGAATAACATAAACTATTTCATCCCAGGGATGAACCAGCCAGCTCCTTGGTATCCCTTTCTTCCAGTTTACTGACCCTGCTCTTGATCTACACAAAAAGGGTATCCATGCTTTCTCTTTGAATTGCTTAGTCTTGAAAAATCTCTCTCCTTGCTGTGGCAGGCCAATAATTTGAGCTAAGACGTCTTCAGACAGTCTGAAGTGCAAATTTCCCACTAAAACCTTTTCTCCATCAAATGTTTCAGCAAAATCTAGACTAACATGCTCATTATGCCCATCAAACTTTTCAAAGAAAGCTACCCACTGCTTATTTTCAAAAATCTCCATGCAATTCTCATGAATACAGTGGGATTGAATTTTGCTGGTTCTAGTCTAGATGACATTTTGAACTTTAATAGGAAACAGGAAACTTCAACCTTTCAATTTTTAACTCCGCCTTTGTTTTCTTATCCCCAAAACAATACTCTAAAAATGCAGAATTGCTGTTGATCTTAGTAGAGTATTTGGCAAAGAAACGGTTTAAATTTTACCTCCTTTCTAGTGTAACTGTCTTCACTTCTTCCTGCGCGATTTCCACAGTGAATTGGTGCCTGTGTCCTTCTTTTACTCCACGGCTTCTTCTTACTGACAATTATCTCCCGCAGCAGTCGATTTTGCAGAGAAAAACAATTGGATTTGGTCCCAAGAAGAATGACCAGATCGCACTCCTCAACTTCACCAATTCACAATACAAGATTCAGGCACGTTTGTATACTATCGCGGGGCATATATCCACGTTTTTTTTTCATCATTTCAAAAACATGCCACTTTCCATTCAATCATTTGCTTAGGAGAGAAATTAAAAGTAAGGTATTGATTCATATAATATACTTTTAACTTCTTTGTATACCCAATGTTTTAATGAACAAGCTGTAATATATGGATTTCTTCTCTTAAAGTAAACTCCTTTTCCTTTAGAAGATACGCTGAAGATATACAAGACCATTGATTTTCCTTAAATTCTATATGTTTACTCAATGCATGATGCACTAAATACATATATAAAAGAAAACATTTGAAATTCCATTTTCTCAAAATATTTCACTTTCTGCTGAGAAGGAGACCTGCCTGTAGAATGCAGTATATGTTTTTGACCATTATAATTTGCTCTCAGGTTTGATTTTGACCACCATATTGACCCCTAGGGTAGGATAGTGGAAAGTAAATAGAATGCTAGCAGAAACTAATGGAAAAGAAATGGAATGTTGGCAGAGACTGTGAGGATAATGAAAATAGGCAGTCAAGCTTACGAGGGCTGGTAAAAATGTCATTTCTTAAAAAAAAAGAATCATGAAACTTTTAAAACACAAAAACTGAAAAATTCTTACAGACTTTACTTGATATCCCTGTATGATGAGCTTGCTGCCTGATGTAGCTTGTTTGCAATTTATTTCTGATTCATTTCTGTCCTCTGATGTCTTCTGTCTGCCATCTTAGATTCCTTCTACTTTGCTAGAAGTCAGGTCCTTCTGTAAATTTCTTCTGCCTTACTGGAAGTCAGGTCCCTCTACATTGTTAAAAATCACTGTATTGCTGGAAATCAGGTCCCTTCTGCATATGAAAAAGACTTGGAGGGTTCCAAGAAAGCATAAAACTGGAAGTCAGGTCCCTCTGCATTGTTAAAAATCACTGTATTGCTAGAAATCAGGTCCCTTCTACATATGAAAAAGACTTGGAGGGTTCCAAGAAAGCATAAAAATGCTTATCCCCCTCACAGGCCTAGTTATTGACTTGTCCTCAAGTCAAAGAAAACTTGATTTATTGAAAATAAAGCTATGTAAAAGACATGAAATTTGAAAAAGACATTTTTATGAATTTTCAATGGCCAAGCAAACCTGGTTTTCCATGGAAAATTCAAGTTTATGTGCTAGCAACCTGGTTTTCACAACTAAACTTCCTTTTTTTCTTATTTTTATATATATATATTTTTATGTATGTTGTTTTTTTTTTCTGTTTTTGTTTTCTTTTTCTATATTTTTTTTATTTTCAATATCAGAGCAGCTAAGAAGTAAGTGAAGGAGAAACACTGATGTGTTTATCCAATACTTCCATTTCTTAGTGCTGTGAAATTTGCTGTATAAAATCTTCCTTGTTGATAGGCTTGGTATACAGTTTGAGCCGATGGCAATTGACCACAAATGTACGTGCTTCATCATCGATTGTTTGAAGTTTGACTGAGCCATTGTCATATACTTCAGCAATCTCGTATGGACCAAGCCAGTGAGTTGTAAATTTGGCTTTGAAGTCTTTGGACTTTGAGTCAAACAATAGTGCCCAGTCACCGATGTGAAATTGCTTCTTTTTGATAAACTTGTCATGCCATTGAGCTCTCTGCTGTTGTATCAAAATATTGTGTTCTATGGCAGCTTGTCTCATCTCATCTAGTTGATTCAACTGAAGTATTCTTTCTTGCTGTGCCTCAGAAAGATCCATGCCCAAATTTGCTGCTAACTTGAAGGTATGAATTTGAAACTCGATAGGTAGGAGGACTTGCTTACCGTAAACAAGCTGATAAGGAGAAAAACCAGTACTATTTTTCCGAGTGATCCGGTATGCCCATAAAGCTTCAATAAGCTTAGTTGACCAATCCTTCTTATGCATCTGAACAGTTTTGGTGGTGATGCCTTCTAAAGTCTTGTTTGTAGATTCCACTTGGCCATTTGCTTGTGGATGGTAAGGGGTAGAATTTCTGTGCTTAATCTTGTATTTTTCTACTATCTCCTGCACTAATTTGGAAGTAAACTGGGCACCTTGATCAGTTACAATCTCTCTAGGCACCCCAAATCTGACAAATATCTCTTCAAAAAGAAAGTTTACCACAGTCTGCTCTGTGGCTCTTGGTAAAGGTTTGGCCTCTACCCACTTAATAAAATAGTTCGTACAGACCAAAATGTACTTCTTCCCTTGTGATGGTGGATGAATTGGACCAATGAAGTCAAGGGCCCACTTTTCAAATGGTTCAATGAGGATTTGGGGTTGGAGTGGCATTTCATCAGACCGAACTGGCCTTCCCATCCGTTGACAAGTATCACAGCTTCTAACATACCTCTTAGCATCTTTGAAAATAGAAGGCCAATAATACCCCAAATTGAGTATCTTGTATGCTGTTCTTTTATCTGCAAAATGGCCACCACATGGTTCATCATGACATGCCTTTAAAATATCTAAAATTTCATCCTGTCGTACACATCTTCTTATAATTAGATCATATCCTGTGTAAAAGAGATCACCTTTAACCCATATATGCCTAGCACTTTGTTTAATAATCTTTTTCTTTTCTTTAGATGTCATAGATGGTGGTAATTGTCCTGATGATAAGTAGTTAGCAATGTTAGCATACCAAGGAGTGATAACAGAAATTGCAAATAAGTGTTCATCAGGAAAACTATCTGAAACAGAAACAATCTCACCAGTATTGTGTAAACGAGACAGGAAGTCTGCCACTTGATTTTCTCGTCCAGGTTGATCTAAAACAGTGATATTAAATTCCTGCATTAACAACAACCATCTAGTGATCCGACCATTAGTGATAGATTTATTCATTAAATATCGTAAGGCTGAATGATCTGTATGGACAAAAATTTCGTAGCCAGTTATGTAATGACGGAATTTGTTTACAGCATGAACCACCGCCAACATTTCCTTTTCAGTAACCGTATAGTTCAACTCTGCAGGTGTCATATTTTTACTAATAAAATAGATGGCATAAGTCAAAGTATGTTCTTTTTGGCCCAATGAGGCCCCTATTACAGTAGCAGAGGCATCAGTAGAAATATGGAAAGGCAATGTCCAATTTGGTCCCCTTAAGATGGGAGCAGTTGAGAGCTTCTCTTTAAGTGTCTGAAATGCAGATTGACAGTCAGTATCCCAATTAAAATTCACATCCTTTGAAAGTAATTTAAACAATGGCAGAGCTATCTTGCTAAAATTTGCAATAAATCTACGATAATAGCCTGCATACCCTAAAAAGCTTCTTACATCTGTTTGAGTTGTTGGTTCAGATAAATTTTCAATGATTTGAATTTTAGCAGGATCTACTTTTATTCCAGATGCAGAAATATGATGTCCTAAAACTATCCCTTCAGTCATCATCATAAAACACTTTTCATTACTGACGGAAAGGTTTGAGTCAACACACCTTTTTAAAATTTTCTCCAGGTTTGCCAAGGAATCTTCAAAGGTACTTCCATACACAGAAAAATCATCCATGTAAATTTCAACACACTCATGAATTAGATCTGCAAAGATGGCGAAGACTGCCCTCTGAAAGGTAGCTGGGGCATTACATAAGCCAAAAGGTAAAACCTTGTAGGCATATGTGCCCCAAGGACATGTAAAGGTGGTTTTGTCTTGGTCTTCTTTTGCAATACTAATCTGATTATACCCACTGAAACCATCTAAAAATGAAAAGTATTGTTTTCCAGCTAAAGTATCCAACACTTGATCAATGAAAGGCAATGGGAAATAGTCTTTTAATGTTGCCTTATTCAACTCCTTGTAATCCACACATATGCGCCATTTACCATTCTTTTTAGGAACAACAACCAAGGGGGAAACCCATTGGCTGTCGGAGATGGGGTAAATGAATCCCACTTTCAACAACTTCTGCAACTCCTCTTTGACTATCTCTTTTAGTACAGGGTTCATTCTACGTTGTGGTTATCTAAGAGGTCTAATTTTATCACCTGTGTAAATGTGGTGAGTACATGTCTCATGATGAATACCTAGCATATCAGTATACTCCCAAGCAAATGCATGAGAATGTTTATTCAGCAAAGTAATCAATTGTTCTTCCTGTGATGTAGTAAGATGTGCACTTATATTCAAATGTTTGCCTGGACTGATTTCAACTGTTTTACTTTGAATATCTGTGATTGAATGAACATTAAAAATATCATGAAGTGCCAATGCTAGAGAATGTACTGTGCAATTTTCCTGAAAATTATAACCTAAAACTTGATTTGCTACAGCATATTGCATATCTCTTAATTCTTCAGAAATATCAGGTTCAGCAATGAAATAATCTAATAAATCCTCGCTGTTTTCTTCCTAAAAATCAAAGAACTGATTGATACTCAGGACAGGCTGAATGACTTCTTCTTGTTGTTCTTTGGTCTCATTAATCCATGACAGCTGATCTAATGTAGAAGGTCTTTGGGCAGAAGGGTAAAGTGCAATTTGTTTCCTCTCTGTCCCATGTGAAATGAGCATACTTCCTGACCTACACCCTATGAAATCATCTGCTGTTTCCAAACAGGGTCTGCCAAGGATCAGTGGGTGCCCTCCTAGATTAGACTTTTGTTGTAGCACTATGAAATCGACAGGATACTCCCAGGAGTAAAGAAACAATGATATCTTCTAAGACCCCTTCAGGTGTAATTTTAGACCTATCAGCTAATTCCAAAACTGTTGTGGTTGGTCTGAGATTTGTTAAGTGAAGGTATTCCATTGTCTCTAGTGTCATGACATTAATGGTAGCACCTAGATCAATCAACGTTTTTGGAATTGAAAAATTATTAATAGTAATTGTAACCATTGGGATTCCAGGATCTACATACTTTTCAATGAAAACAGTATTAGACATTAATCCTGCTAGATTGCCTACCACATGAATTTTTGATGGATCCTTCCTTCTTTTATTAAGACATAATTCCTTAACTGCTTTAGTGTAAATTGGAATATCCTCTATAGCCTGCAGTAGAGGAATTTTGACATATACATTTGTTAACTCATTCAAAACATCAAAAGCAGGTAAGGAAATTGAAGGTTTTTCTTTGACCAACCTTTCGAGAAAAGGAGGTGTATAAGATACTAATGTTTTCCCTTTTTGACTGTGATTTTCTTACTGATATTTTTCTGTATTTAATTTTTTTGTAGTTTTCTCATTTTCTGTTTGTTCTTCTAAGATAACAGGAGATTCTTTTTGTAAAGTTTTCCCATATCTTAAATTGATATTTTGCAGTGGGAGAATTGAGTAAAGGAGTGCCATTCCATCATCAACATTATACATAGGTCTGTCTGTTTTATTATTTGGATTTGGAATTGGCTAAGCTGGTAATTGTGTGGGCTGAGGTGGAGGTTGATTGGATGGAAATTGAAGTTGTTGAGGTGGTGGACCCAATTGAGGAGCCATATTGGGTTGTTGGAAAGATGGAACTTGGAAAGATGGGGCTTGGACTTTATTATGCTGGTATTGGGGATAGGATGAAGGTTGTTGATAGGGCTGCAAATAGGCCTGCTGATATGTCTGGTTACCATGGGCATAACCTCTCCAATTTGGAGCAGATTGGGCTAATGGAGGACACCAAGTTTGCCAGGGCATGGGTGCACTCCATGAATTCTGAATAGGAGTTTGATAATTTGTATGAAATTGCTGCATAGGATCTTGAGACATACCTGAGAATCGTGGTTGCCAAGGTCTTCGTTGTCCTATAAAGTAGAGAGACTCCATGCTTTGATTCTTCTCCATTCGAGCTGCCTACAATTCTTTCAATCTTGGGCAATCATCAGTTTTGTGATTAAAAGTACATAAGCCACAAATTTCAACAGAATTTAAAGGACATTCTTTTAGTGGGTGTTTCTTTCTACATTTAGGACAAAAGATAGACAAAGCTTGATCTTGCTGGTCCTATTTTTCTTGTCTTTTCTTGGTTTTTGCTACTTCGACTTGTGTGCCCAAGGTACTCAATAAGGCAGTCTTGAAATCTTCTAGCAGATTTCCAAGCTCAGCCCTAGAGATGCCACTGTTTGCAGATCTAGTTACTTTGGTAGTGATATCCCTTTTTCTAGTTCTAGCCTTTCCTCTTGAATATTTCTGACATAAATCTTGTATCTCATCAAAGGGAAGGTAAGAAATGTCACCTTTTCCCATAACATTCAAAATATCCAAATACTCTTCTCTTATCCCTTTCAGAAATATTGTTCTAATCATCTCTGGTGTCAAAGAATTGTATTTAGATTTCTGTAGGTTGTATGAGAATCTTTCCAAATACTCCTCCAAACTCTCATCTTCCTGTTGAGTCATCCCAAAAAATGTCATATTTTAGATCCTTTGATCTGCAATATGCCTGATATTTTTGAAGAAAGATCTTCCTCATCTCATCCCAGCTAGTAATAGAATGCTCTCCTAAGCCCATGAACCATTTCAAGGCAACTGCTTTAAGGGTAGCAGGAAAAAGATGAAGCTTATGGGTATCATCAGTGTATCCATAAGTTCGACACAAGATATCAAACTCGAATAGGAAAGAGTCAGGATCTTCAGAGGTCATGCCATAGAAGTTTGGTAAGACAGATGGTGGGATATTCTTCATTTTTACCTCTTCCCCTAGGATAAAGCTAGTGTCCAAAATGGGAAATTTAAAGGTGGCTTCCTGATCTCCTTTGGTTCTTTCATCCCTCTCATGTCTCCTTTCTTCTTCCCTTTCATGTCTCCTCTCTTCTTCTCTTTCATGTCGCCTCTCTTCTTCTCTTCTCTCTTGTCTTCGTTTGTTTTCTATTTCTAACATTTTCTCATACTCCCTTCTGTGTTCTGCAGTTGGCCCTTTTGGTGTTTCTTCCTCAGCCATTTTAGAAGTACCCACTGTTGAGATGAATCCTTTTGGAAAAGAAGGTCTTGTTACTTTTTTTTTGGGGGATTTTTTGATAAATCTTCCTTTCTCGTCTCTTTGTCTTGACATAAAACTAAATCTACTCTATGTTTTGTTGAAATTTTTGTTTTTATCAGAGAACTAAAGTTCCTAAGCCTGCTTCTACAATGCCTCCCCGGGAACGGCACCAAATGTTGGCCTTCGATCTACTGATGCAAATCAAACCTTGAGTTTATGTCAATCCGGGTTGGTAGACTTAGAGGCATATCCAAGTATAAGGACTCAAAGCTGGACTTGTTTGGTAATCTAGTTATCTATGAAATAAGCCTATTAAAAGATCAAGTTACTGTGATTTTGAAAACACAAAAATTCCCTTACAGGAACAGTTTCATTTGCTCTTTCAATTACACAGTAGTTTGTATGTAAAACCAATTTGTATGGCTGTAAATTACCCCGGAAATCGCGTTGAGATGACCATAAGTGATATGTTTCTTTTTCCATTGAATAAAGGAGAGCAATGATGCATGTAATTCAGTTGATTAGCTAAACTTAGGCCAGTTGTGTCCCCTCCACGCGGAAGCTCATGAATATGATGATTTGGATTCCCAGGTGTACGATATGGATTATATTTCTTCTTTCTCGCAGAGGACAGATTTCTGCTAAACATTTATGAGATTGCTTGTACTGTATTAGAGCCCACAACGTAGTAGGATGGATGGATAGCATAGCAGGAGGAGCCCACTTGTGATTTCCGGAACTTGTAAGACTAGAAGGAATCGCCTTGGGGATCAACTGAAGTGATATGTTTCTTTTTGAATTGAACCAAGGAGAGAAATGATGCATGCAATTCAGTTGATGAGCTGAACTTAGGCGAGCTATGTCTACTCGACTTGGATTTTCAGGACTACGATCTACCTACGATATGGATATTCAGGACATATATTTAAATCCCAGATCCCAGGGAGGAATAGAACAGGACGATTAAGATAAAATTAGTGTTTTGAGATTCATATCACATAATTGTAGTTTTTTAAGATTAAAAATTATATACGAAGGAGAAAAGTATTTTTAGTATTTAAAAGCTTTCACTACATTTTTGTAACTCTAATTCTGATCCTCAATCCCCCCCCCCGACTACTTCTCCATTCCATCCCTATTTAGTTTTATGAAGAAGTAGTTTAATGAACATTAAAAATATTTCAACAATCCATTTCTCAAACCCTTGGCCCCATAGGGGTTTCTACCAGGGACTTTTGGTTTCTAGGTAAAATGTCGAAAGGTTTATTGGTAGAATAAGCTAATAATGTCATGACTATTTTTTTCTTTTTTTATAAGATATTTATTATTTGCAAAGTTGGTCGAGGTGAAGTTGTTGGAAAATTGTGTCGGACATAGTTGTATCTATGGAATGGGTAGAATTGGAAAGAAAACATGTAAGTATCTCTGCTTCCAATCTCTACATTTTTTCTCTACATATTTACTTGGAAGTCAATCAATGGCTACCATAGTTTTAAATTTTGTAGTATTTGATACTTCTGAAATTGTATTTCCAACAAGAAAATAGTTTCCCTTCTAATGCTATGCCAACCCCTTTGTTAAAGAAAAATCATCTTAAGAAACGTCTACAGATCTAGGAATTAATTCTACAAGTTTGTTATGCTCGTATATGAATCAACAGCTCTTAATATCTCTTTCTACATGCAAACTTAAGCATCATAATCATCATTTTTGTTCTTATGAAAATGCACACTAGATGTCCTTTCAAAAGAGAATAAGCATTGTTGGGTACCATTTTGATCTCTTTTGTCACCTAAATATACTCCATTATCCTCCATTATCCTCCATAAAACCTTTATATTGATTTATAAAGCTTTAAAGTTCACCCACAAACTTTGGTTAAAAGGTATAAATGTCATTGCTTTTTAACAAGTTGAATTTTTGAGATTTTTAAAGCATTTAAACTAAGGTTTTTATTCAGGATTACAGGATGTGCTAACTTCCTGTAATGTCTCGAAGGTTGAGCACTTGTAGGCCAGCTAGGTGTGAACTGAAAGATAGGGAAATGATCCTCAGTGTCCAAGGATGGTTGAAATTCCAACAGATAGATGATGTGGCTCTCATAGGTGTCAAGTCAAAGTCGGTCAAGGACGACCACCTATGCTACCACTCAGCACAAAAGCAGGGCAGTTCCGATTTTGTTGATTTTCACAGATCTGATGGAGGATCTCGATGACTATGTTCATTAATTAGTTTCCAGGTTAATAGCATTTCTAGTTTCTTTAAAAAATTTGTATAAGTACTCCATAAGACAGAGGAGAACACATCACGATTTGAGACTGAAAAACACAGGCTGTTTTGGACTGCGTTGTTCTATTATGATGTATGATCGATTTCATGGTAAATACAATTAAAATTTCAGTTCTGTGATTGTCTTTCTGCGTGTGTGAATGAGGTATTGGAGGGCCCCCATTGTCGAGTCTGCACACCCCTTTTATTGCCAGTGAATGCGATTTGGATTGTTGCAACGATTTGGATTGTGTCAATGGTATGTCTTAGTTCCTGTAAGACTTGATTTTCTTATTGTAGAATAGATTAGATTGCTTTCAATTAGTTTTATCAGCTCTGTTACCTCATTAGTTATACACTGCAAGAATGGTTCAAACTACTATCTCGCTATGCTGTACATTGCTGGCTTATTTGATGATGAAGCATTAAAAACAATTATACATTATGAATGTTTTCCTGTAAGAGAAATTAATGAATGATTGTTTATACAGTGTTGGAATACTAGGCAGAGTCTTGTAGTCCACATCTTAGGGTTAGATTTAATTCGTTTTATTATCTCAGTGCTTTCACATACAAATTGCTTTTACATATAAACTGCTGTGCAAGGATCTTTTTTTGTAAATGTATGTATACATACATTCTGCAGATATAATTTCATTACTTATAATAAAATTATTCCTTTTCTACAGAAAAAAAAGTACAACAAAATCATCGAAATATATCTCAAGTGTAAATATTTATATAGTATATTAGTTCCATCAAATTTCTGATGATCATTGACTATGTCAAAAATTGATGACTATTAAACCATATAACATGGGTATAAGGCTATGTTCTTTCATTAGTGGAATTACAACAAAGACAAATCATTAGAGTCGTGAAATTTTTTTGTCTCACTTATGATGACACTACAACTTGGTCAAAGATACGATGATCATTGGGTCACCTAAAAAAATTATCAATTTTTTTATAGTTACTTAGTAATTTATGATGGTAAGATAGATTTTATTGATACTGTTGGTTCAATATGTTGTCAAAAATTGACCCCATATGTAGTAGTGGGATGAATCAATGAAGGAAGAATATTGTTCCTTAATGGAAAACAATAATTGAAATCTTGTTGTTATTAAACTGAAAGGAAAAAAAATTGGCATATGTAATGGGTACATAGAACTACATATGAATTAGATGGAATTGTTGAAAGACATAAGACTTTGTTAGTTTCCAAAGGATTTTCTCATGTTGAAGGGATTGACTATAATGAAACAGTCCCCCCGTAGCCAAAATGAATTTCATCCTCCTTGTTCCAGTCCTTGTTTCCTCATATCAATTGGAGCTCCATAAAATGGATGTCAAATCCACATTCTTGCACAAGGATTTGGAATAACAAATTTACATGGAACAACCCCCTATATATGTTCATAATGAATCTAACTGTGTTTTCTACCTTAAGAAATCTCTCTATTGTCTTGAGAAAGATACTCAGGTTTGGTATGCTAAAATTGATAGCTTTCTTCTTCAAAACAAATTTTCTTATTGTCATTTTAACCCGAATGCCTATAACAAGAATGTAGGCAACCATCTCATGATAATTTTTATTTATGTTGATGACCCCATTCTCACTATAGTGACCCCAAATTTTAAACCCATATGAAATCCATCCTGGGGAAGAAATTTGAAATGACAAACTTTGGACATTTATAGTATTTCCTTGACCTTCAAGTCTTGTAGACCAAGGAACTTGAGTTTTCATCTCTTAATATAAGTATGCATATGACCTTGTTTTCCACTTTAACATTGAATATTGTCCCATGTATCTTGAAATCTGAAGTCTATTTTTTTTTCTAAATGTGCAACACTTGATGTAAATGCCCTTTTGAATGGTATCATTTTGTATTTGATTCATACCTCCCAATATTTTATTTATTGTTAGTCATTTTTCCTAGTATATGCAAAGCAATAAGTTTTTTTAGTATATCTAAGGTATAGTTTAGTTTGGGGTATATTAAAGTTCACCGGGGACTCCTTTATTGGTTAGATTCACTAGTTTTGATTAGGTTAGTGACCTCAATGATCAAAATTCTAACACATGTTAGCATTTAGTCTTGGTTCTAGACTTGTCACTCAGGATTATAAGAAGAAACATGATCTTTCTTTATATTTAGTAGAAGAGTATCGAGCTATAGTTAATGTAAGCTAAGTATCCTTGTGAACTTGAAATATATTTTTAGAGACTAGATTCTAGTGGAAGCATTTGACTACCCTTTGGTGTGACAATCATAGTTTTATCAAGCTCATTAAATAACCAATTTAACATCAATGCAACAAACACATTGAGCTACACATGTAATTAATCAAAACTCTTATTTAGGATCGCATTAGTAATTTCTTTTATTCCCTACAAATAATCATGTTGCAGACATTTTTACAAAGTCTCTTACAAAAGTAATTTTTTCCAAACTTCAATCCATGTTATAATTTTAGGAAGTTTTCATTAAAGGGGAATGAACCCTAACACCTCCTTCCTTCTCCTATTGTGTCAATCCTATAAACACTTCAATTCTATCCCAAGTTGTTTTTAAGGGGGGGTATTAGGATATTTAGACACTTGAGAGTTATTTATGATCAACTTGGTTTAATATCCCGTATTTTAGCATTTTATTTAAATTTGAATTCAGAAATGTTATGCATAGGTTTATACTTTTATTAAATACAATGAGGAATATATGCCATAGAGATTTGAATACTAAAAAATAATGTCATTTTGTAGTAACTAATAAGATAATTGAGATTAAGTCTAAGCATGATCATGTAAAGGGGCTATGATACCACAAGAGGGGAAAGGTGATGAGCCCTGAGGGATTGTTAATGCACCTTATCCATTTTTCCATTATCAAACCAATTATTATTTATCGTGTTAAGCTTAGCCTATATTTCAAATTGAGATAAATACAGTGGACTGAAACATTTCCTACATTTAAGCAACCACCTCTTGCCTTAAGGAAATTTGTCTTCCCTGCATTATTGAAACCAACAAGAATTGAATTACAACTCCTCATGCATGAGAATAAAGGAAATCCATAGTAAAGAAGGAGAGCTAGATTTTGAAGGAATGTTAAAAAGAGAAAAATAAAGTTTAAGTATGGAAAGTGAGGCCTCCATACTAAGGAACATAACAACCATGAAAGGAAGTCATTAGAACCTTAATGGACAACAACTTGGACCTTTCCCTGCCACATTGAAGAGCAATAGTGGGAGGGACTTCTAAGGGATTTCATAGTACATATGGAAGAGTTTTTGCAATGGTTTGTGAGCCTATTTACTACACAACATCTAAAATAAAATAAAAAATCTCTAATTAATTAATATGATATTAAATGTTAATTATTTATAATATAAGACTAATTATATGGATAAGGCATGCATGAAATATGTTTATTATTACTACAATGTAGTTCAACATTGTCTTTTAGTTTAGTATTGTCCTGGGCTATAACATGTCTTTAGCTAAATTTGAACCCTAGTGGGGAGAATAACAACCATTATTTTCAACCACTGAATCTACACTTTAGATAACATGCGATTAACATATCTACCAACATACATCTTAAACAGGGATTTATCTTGAGGTATTATTTTTTTAATGACATTCTATTTGGTTTTACATTTTTATTTTATGAGTCAATATAGATTTTTTTTTAATATTTTTTATTCCATTTTAATTTTATGAAATGACATAAAAATAAAAATAAAATAAATAAATTTTGGTACATAAAATTATTTCGTTACATGTAACATTACACTTCTCCACCATAATGGATTATAAGCACCTAATTATACTTTCAATACACAATGCCATCCATCTTCCCACTCAAGTTTTGAGTTGACTCTTTCCAATCACGTTTTAAGTTGACTTTCAGTGTGTATAACCAGCATTCAGATTAAAGTCAAATCGTCCCCTCTTTAGACAACACCTTTTTATATTCACGGTTCTAGTTGAATATGTATAACCGACTTTTTACGATCCACGTTTTCGTTGAATTTTGACATGAATGATGCACGTGTGGCGAGAGACTTTTATACGCGTGGGAACTTTATGTTATATATATATATATATATAATTTTAAATTATTAATTTTTATATATAATAATATTTTAAAATTTTATTGGATGTATTGGGGTTTTCTTGTCATCTGATTTCATTTCTGAGCTTTAAATATTTCAACAATCAACAAAAATTACAGATTTTGTGGATTAAATTCACTGGATTCAAATAGAAAATCATCTTGAAAGTCAAATCGTCCCCACAGCTCCAGCTCCTTTTTCTATCGAGTTGTCTAAACAAGGGACTTTTTTACGTCTGTTTTAAGCTAGTTTTACCAGTTTTTTACCATGAATCTTCACTGAATTTTGAAAGGCCCAAAAACATTGCTAGATCTTACATAGTATGGGTATTGGGGGTTTTCAAATCACCTGATTTCATTTTCGAGCTTTAAATTGTCCAACAAACAGCAGAAATTACAGATTTTATGGATTAAATTCACTAAATTCCCACAGAAAATAGGCCTGAAAGTCAAACCGTCCCCTGGTTAGACATACTTTCTATATTCAGAAATTACAGATTTTATGGATTAAATTCACTAAATTCCCACAGAAAATAGGCCTGAAAGTCAAACCGTCCCCTCGTTAGACATTCTCTATTCACGTTTCTAGTTGAATATGTATAACCCACTTTTTAAGAAACACGTTTTAGTTGAACTTTGAGATGAAAGATGCAATTGTGGCCACAGACCTTTATACCGGGAACTTGATGAGATGTGAATATTGTTATTTATATATTATAAATATGTATAATTTTAAATTATTAATTCTTTTATATATAGTAATATTTTATAATTTTATTTTTTAATAAAAAGAAATAATTTAATTAAAATATGCGATAAAATTATCTATATATTTTGAAAGGGCAATTTAATGATTTTTGAATTCTAAAATATAAAATAATTATTTTTAAGAAAGAAAATTATAACGCTGATTTTAAAGATGAATAATCCAAGCTTATATATAAGTTATTTTAGAATGTTTTTGTATTTATGGTTTCTTTTATTTATTAGGTTCAAATTGATTTTTTCTTTTCAATATAAAGTGGTTTTTCATTTATGATTTTTCATCGACCTTTCCCCGTTGAATTTATGAATATGAGATGTTATATATAAGTTACGAAGAAAACATGAATTGGAACGGCTTTCAAATGATCTATCCACCACCCTCTAATAATGGGATGAAACGTGGGTGGGATTCGAATCGGACATGGACGCCGTGTAATGACAGGTTGAAATAACGATCAGGAATATCAAGGCTCGCCGCTAACTGATGTTATTTTTTTTAGATATATATAAATGTAGGGACAAAATATAATGTCAACTCAACTCAATATGAAATTGTAGGTCACCATCTGAATTTGATAACTGGATACCACACATTGATTAAACTACGTTATAAATACAATATATTTCATATCCCTTAATCAAGTTTTCGTTTATACTTTTAGTTTAATATGGTTGACTAGCATGCACATGTGCCTTTCAAATTTCATATGGTTTACTAAATAAAAGCCCCAGTTCTTTTCAAACATAAGTGCACGACATTGCAAAAATGGGTTGTTGCCTACCATGTTTGAAGGCCAGAGTGAATGGATAGGTCTCGCCCTCAAATTGCTTACATCAAGAAAAGACCATACTTCATGCCCTTTCTGCTACATAACATACATAGCTTTAGTTCTTGGAATTTTATTTGAAGATTATGACAAAATGTGATATGACAACTTAAATTTAGCAATTGAGGGGGTGCACACAACTCTTTTCTTATGGAATGATGGGAATAAATACACAAACTTTTATGCAGTAGACTCGCACATACTTATCATAACGAATATGGAATTGAGAACTGCGATTCCAACGGCCAAAGGTTATAGTTATTGTAATGCTACGCCACAAATTCTGCGTTCCCTATTGCCACCACAGACAGCAAGGGGAAGTTTCGTATGTTGTGCGCCGCTGAAAAGAAAACAACGAGTGTCAAGGCTTGCCGCTATTAGAGCGAAGTCTGGTGACTGGCAACACGGTCCAGGTATTGCTTTCTTATATTACAGAGCGTGGGTGCTAGAGGTTTTTGTATCTCGTGATTTTATTTTTGTTTTAAAAATCGCGTCACGAACAATAAAGACTGTCGGTATTGTGGGTATTGTTTTTTTAAATTATTTACAATTATTCATTTACTAAAATATAAAGATGTTTACAATTTATTTGATAAATATAGATTTATTTCAATTTTAATTCTATTAAAATTTAAAAACAAAATCAAAATGTAAACATTTTTTAACTTTATATTCTAAAGATCGTATATTTTTATAAATTCTTATTATAGATATAATAAACCTGTGTCAAAAATAGTTACATGGATTTCAATCCTCCCTTTTGCTCATTAAATCCAGTCAGTGACGGTTTTCTAAGCGACTTTTCTTATTAATAATGACACATTTAATTTTTGTAATTATGGATTTTTTAAATATATATCCAAATGGAAGCGTACAACCCATTAAAAAAAACATTTAATTATGGATTTTTTAAATATATATCCAAATGGAAGCGTACAATCCATTAAAAAGTAAATCTCAACTGTTTAAGACCATAAGCTTAATTTATTTTTTAATTATATTTATATTAATAAAAAAATAAACACTATATTTATGTGATAAATATGTAATTCATAAATAAGATAAACCGGTCAATAAGAGGGCAAGCAATTATTCCAACCAAGTCTACTTCTACATTAATGCTTTTCACATTTTTCACATATGAGGGGCAACCAAGTCTACTTCTACATTAATGCTTTTTCACATTTTTCATATATGACGGGCACACTCATATATCAGGAAAGACCACAGCCATGGGCACAGTACAAACCCATCTCCAAAATACACATAGAGTATACCAACAGAGGCAACCAACAAGAAAGAAAGAAATACAATACGAACTTCCAATCGTCATCTTGAATCACCTCAGCAACATCAAACAATTCAAGATAGTCTAGCTGATCTAACGAGGCGCTGCTGGAAGTAAACATGCTCAAAATATGAATAGTACCCCAGTCATCAAAGATGATATAAAAAACTCATGACCAATCCTCAAAGAAAAAGGGAGAAATGTCAAACTCAAAAGAGTTGAATCAAGCCCTGCTAATGGCATTCATCTTTAGAAAATTCCATGAATTGAAGGATCCCAGTTGATAAACTAAGTGCCTCCTTAGATAAACTATCCACCTTGACGTTAAATGCTCTGTAGACATGGGATCATTCGATATGGATAAAGCAAGTTCGAAGGGCCATAAACTCATGACACCGACCTGCCAGATTCAGAGCATCTAATGAAGCCTGCCCATTGAACCAATTGATGATTGCTGATGAGTCACCTCTGATATGTAAATATGGCAGCCCAATCAGTTTTGAGAAGATTAAAAGCACCCAAAGAGAAAGCAGTTTAGACCGGGTATTAGTACTTTGTCCACGACTCATTTTTAAGTGAAAATAATGTTCTTTGCTCAGTAAAAGATGGACACCAATGCCACCATTCCTATTCGCTGAAGCTCCATCAAAAAGACTGACTGAGAAATCATACACAGGTGCCACAACTTTAATGCTCCTGTTAGTTCTTAAAGCCACCTTCACTGTATGTATGTTAAGCTGTTCCACAATGAGGTGGATAGTGTGCTTCGAAGATGGTCTATAATTTTCAAAGATAATGTTGTTGCGTAATATCCAAATCTGTCAGGTCATAAGAAGGGGAAGATACTTCAAATATTTCTTAGTCTCAGTACAGTTGACCAAATTTTGCTTGTATGTAGGCTCATTCCAAGTGATGGGACGTTAGAGAGCAATACAAAGTCCAACAATGACCTCCTTTATGTAGCTACAATCAACAAATAAGTTATTGACAGAATCTGTATCCTTAAAGCATAAACAACAACAGTTTGGGCTAGTCCAACCCTTCTTTTGCAAGTTATCCCAAGTGTTGATCCGATTGGATAAAATAAGCCATACAAAGCAGATCACTTTCAAAGGAAGATTAAATTTCCAAATGATAACCAGGATCTTATCTAGAATTTAAGGGCATAGACTTGTAGCAATCGATTCATATGCCAATCGGGCTGTGACCTGACCTGTTCTCTTGTTATACATCCACACCAAAGTATCGAGATTATTATCTATTCGAATACAACCATGGGAGAGCCCATTAATGTAGTTGATCCACAGCTCCTTCCAAGAGCCATCTAGGTCAAGGTCTTCTATAGTAAGCCAATACTTATCATCAGTGCCCCAGTAGTGAGCATATGCAAGAGAAGAAATACCATAGTCTTCTAAGTAGGCTCTAAGATATTCAGGTAAAACAAAGACTGAATTTAAACTAGCAATGGGATCAACCCCAATTTTAATATCTTTTCCATTACCCACCCTCCAACCCAAGAATCTGGTAGTCCAAGTCAGAGATCTAATGAAGCCATTCCATATATATGAAGTCCCTTGGATAGTAAAGGCTTGTGAGCGGACCCATTCAACTGCAGACCTATTTTTAAGATACTTGTGTTTGATGATGAGGGACCAAATACCTTCCCCTACAATACCATCCAAAAACATTTGAGCCTGAGGGCCAGGATAAACCACTCCAGATTCTTGCAATCTTTGAGAGCACATGTATTTGAATCCATTAAATTATTAAATTATTATTGGGAATAGTTTAAAACTTTATTGAATGTCACTGGCATCCTATATGTTGAAGATAACTTAGTTTTGGTGCATAGAAAAAGTATAATAAAGATACAGTTTATGATTTTATATCATGAGCAATTCATTATATCATGGTCAATTTATTAATCCATGTAATTGTGATGATTGATTTCGATGGATGGTCTTGCTAGGGGAAGAGTACTCAGTTTAAAAAAAGAATTGAGTATCAAGTTTCAAAGTTTGTAAATTTTTGTTCAAAATAAAAATAGTCTTTGAACTAACTTCAAAATTTTTAGCTAACTATATCAAAACTTAAATTGCAATCTTATTGTTTTTTTTATAGTTAAATTGATAAAATCGTGGACTCGTAAGTATTTAAAATTATTTAATTTGTCTCCCAAACTATTTCACTCAAATCCATCAACATTCGATCTCATCTCATATTCGAACCCGATACTAGAACCCATGGCTGCAGGGACTTTGCTATAGGATTTGTATTCTATTTGCATTTGAAAAATTCAAACACTATCTTATTATTGATATCCTTAGACTTTGGCCACATAAAGAGTCATTGTACCAATAAAGAATGACGAAATTTTAACTTTTGAAGGATCTAGTGTGTTGTTCCTAATGCACGAAGCACTCCCTTGATTCACTTTGGAGGTCAAAGAAATCTGGATGTTGAAACTCATCAATTCAATTGAACACTAACATCACCCACGAGGAAATAGCCTTATGTCAAAAAATTCCCACTCCCTCCCTCGAGTCCCCTCCCTCCCGACCCCCATCAAGGTGGCCCACAAACAAACAACTTAGTGTAAAAAAAGTCCACCTTCCTCCTCTCCCCAGTGCCCCATCAAGTTGGAACTTGATTCCCATAATAGAGTGGTCACCCGATGGGTTGTGGGAAGTACATGCTATCAACTTCCCTCCCTCTCCTATGCACTCCATTGAAAGAGGCTCAATTATGAGAATGGAGTCCCAGCTAGAATGGAGGTAATAATATCATTCTCACCACTATTGATCAAAGAAATCACTAATTAGTTTTCATGATGGGAAAGAAGTGACATTGATCAATTAAAGAATGGGATTATCACTCATGCTCTATATAACACCAATTTTTTGTTTAGATTGTGTATGGAAACCTCACCAGTATTCCCTTCAACTTGAGTGAACTATAAGGTTGAATGCAAAACAAAATCTTTTGATAACCCCTGCCCCTTCTTAGTCATATTTATAGATTGCATTGAGCCTATCACCCTTTGAGTACATTACTTAACTGATTGTTCTCATGATGCTACACTGCCAAATGGAAAGCTTATTGGGTAGTGCATGGTTTCACTTCAATGAAGGTCGACTGATGAGGCTAAGAGATGGAGTCATTGGAGTACAAGTAATGGAGCACATTCATCTAATAGTTTTTTATTACCACATGCATCTAAATTTAGTTTAATAGTTGTATCACCATTGGAGATAACCTAATAGTTATCTAAGAGTTAATCTAATGGTTATTCAATATAAATGCTATTAGAGTTGGAGTTAATCTAATAGTCGTAGAATCATTGGAGTTAAGCTATTAGTTGTATCTAATAGTTATTCAATAATAGAGTTGAAGCTAAGCTAATAGTTGTAGAATCATTGGAGTTAAGCTAATAGTTGTATCAAATAGTTAATTTAAAAGTTAATATATCAACCATTGCAAAGTCATGATTGGAGTTGAAGCTAAGCTAATAGTTGTATCATCAATGGAGTTAAGCTCATAGTTGTATCTAATATTCTAATAGTTGTATCTAATAATGGAATAGTTGAGATTGAAGTTTAATTTTTCCAACTATCATGAACTCTACTTATTAGATGTTAACTAAGTTATTTTTTTTATTTTTTTAGAAATTGTTAATTATGAATTTTGGACGACACCCATAGAATCAATCTGGACAATACACTTGTCTCATTTTCGTTCATCGATGAAAAAACATAACTGATAGTCCACCCAAAAATTCTAAGATATATATGCTTATCGGCGTAACGAGATGCAGGAGTTTGGAGGAGTTTATTAGGAGTTCAAAAAAATTTATTAGGAGTTCGACTCTTACATGAGTGCACATTAGCTAGACTCCTAGATGCCAAATGCAGTTGGACTAAGTCTTAAGTGATTAGAGTTGAAGTTAAGCTAATAGTTGTAGAACCATTGGAGTTAAGCTAATAGTTGTATCTAATAGTTGTAGAACCATTGGAGTTAAGCTAATAGTTGTATCTAATAGTTAAGTTAATAGTTATCCAATATAACTTTGATTAGAGTTGAAGTTAAGCTAATAGTTCTAGAATCACTAGAGTTAAGCTAATAGTTGTACCTAATAGTTATCCAATATAACTCTGATTAGAGTTGAAGTTAAGCTAATAGTTCTAGAATCACTAGAGTTAAGCTAATAGTTGTATCTAATAAATGATGGAGTTAAGCTCATAGTTGTAACTAATAAACTAATAGTTGAAGATTAATTATATTTTTTACAACTATCACTTATCACATGTTAAATAACCTAGTTTTTATTTTTTTGAATTATCATTATTAATTTTGGATGACGCTAATAAAATCTATCTGGACAGTGCACTTGTCTTGTTCTAGTTTAATTTTGGACAATGCCCATAAAATCAATCTGGACAGTACATGTGCTTTTCAAAATTTAATATGGTTTACTAAATGCCCCATGTGCTTTTCAAAATTTGAAACTTAAGTGCACGACATGGCAAACATGGGTTTTTGCCTACTTGGTTTCATTAAAATGGGTTGTTGACTACCATGTTTGAAGGTGACAGTGACTGGATAGGACCTTGCAAACTTTGTTCGGTCAGATCTCAATTTCAAATAATTACTTACATCAAGAAAAGACCTTTCTTCACGCCCTTTCGGGCACATACCATAGCTTTAGTTCCAAGAATTTTTTTTAAAGATTGACAAATTGTAATACGACCACTGAAATTTAGAAATTGAGGACGTGCACGCAACTCTTTTCCCATGGAATCGTTTTTTCTCATTATATTATATTTCAAGATGAAACCATAAAATTACATTTAACATAGGTCAATGGACACAAAATCATAATATATTTTGAAGAAGTTGAATTAACCATTGACCTCATGATTCTTTATTATTATATTGCAAACTACAATTTAGTCAACACTAAACTACATATCTCATAACCTAACTTCATTGTAAGAAATCAAAATATTACAAAACTACATATCTCAGAACCTAACTTCATTGTAAGAAATCAAAATCTTACCAGGCCAAAAATTCATTTTACACTTCTTCTTTAATTCTCTAAACAATCCATAACTATAATAGAAAGAGTAACACAACTATACAAACTTTTGTATTACAAGCATGTTATTTGTAACTATGCCTTCGATGTCATTGATCTCAATCATATAATCTACTTGAACATTCATTATCTATTTGGAACAAAGCATTAATAATTCCATTAATTTTCTATATATGTGCATGCAAGTAAAGTTAACAAATATTGTTAGTTGTTCCATCAGTTGTAGAATGAGATGCTCTAAACCAATGTGAGATTCCTAGTCTCGTTATTTACCTAACCCACCATCAAATTTGAGTTCCCAAAAGTTTCAAGGTAAGTGATACCTCTACTAGTTATTAATTCAACCAAAATAAGGGTGTCTTTATTGTACACCATATTGTTTCTCCCAAATTCAGAAATATAGGATAGGTGATCTAATGATTGTTCGACATTGATAAAAATCCCCTATCAACACAAAAGCCTAGGGTCTCAGCTCAATGTCCTTTAAGAAAACAATGTGGTCACTCTCTATTAGTATGCAAATCTCGATTCTCCAACCTACCTAAATGTGTTTATCATAAGTTATTTCTCAATACCTTCATATACATATTGGATTTTCAAAAATACCTACAAGGGAGTTCTATTCACACTTGAAAATATAATGCCACATTTTGAACAACCAAATAGCCCAACACACAATCAATGGTAATGCTCCATGTATAGTTTCCTAATCATTCGTCTCCATGGTGTTTTTATACCAAAATACAACACCTATAATTAAAATTTTGGTTATTACCACACCTCGAAGAACAAATGGAATACTACCAAAATATAATAAAAGGATTTTGAAGCACACCTACACAAGTGACATTAACATATATATGCTCTCAAAAAGTCAATTTAATAAGATACTCCATGTTAACACTTTGTTGTTTCTAGTCATCCACATACAAATCCTTTGTTAAGAGGATATTGTATTCTCTAATATGAATTTTTCGACCACCATCCTACATCTTAACCCTTACCATCTATGAACATCACTAATTATCCTCATCATGTAGTATAAGTCCCCTAGATCAATTTTTTATTAGACTATAAAAATCTACAACCATGAGTTTAATAAAATTAGAGGTCAACCTAAGGATGTATGCTTCTCACTACTCAACAAATACACCCACCAAACCAATTCCCCCTAGTCGATTTCCAACCTAACCTCTAATAATGGATATATTCCAAGAATTGTGCATCAAGCAAAAAAGGATGTTGTTATAACTTAAGAAGTTAAGAAAAAACATTTCTAGCATTCCATGATATATAGTTTTTTACCAATATGAATTCTAATACCAAGGATTTCCATACAATTGAACCATTTTTACATATCTTGTTAATGATTATAATCCACTCTTTGACCAATAAAGGATTTTTGTTCTTCTAAGTGCTCACCATATTCCACAATTCCTCTCTATTCAAAAGCTACAGTGTGCTATTAGTAGCTAAAGCCTTCCCAACGACAATATTATTGAGACCCCAACCACAACATCTTAGGATTCGCTAGCTTGTCCCATCTCACTATGTTTTTTCTCACTTACCATGTCCATATGAATCTAAATGTATTTCCCTTAAAAATTTTGAGAACCCTTTTATGGATATAGGCCACAAAATCCTCATACATTAGTATTGCATCTAACACAACATCCACTAGAGATAGTCTTCCCATAAGAGCGAGTCATCTAGTATGCCAACATCCACTAGAGATAGTCTTCCCATAAGAGCGAGTCATCTAGTATGCCAATAGGAGATATTCGATTCATTTTATATATATATATATATATATATATATATATATATATATATATATATATATCCATAGCTAGTCATTAAATCCATATCTATTTCCCTTGAAATGAACCCTAACAATCTAACGACTTATCACTGAACATCAACACATCATTGACAAAAAGAAGGTGAGTAAGGGAATTGTTCCAACCCATATTTATCCCTCTGAGTGCACCATTGAATTTCTAATGGACCAAACACTTTTATAAAAAATCATCTCTTAGTAGAAAGAGGAGAGAGGATAATAGGATATTCCTCAAGTATGGGCTCTTGAATCAACACCACCTTCAACTTATGAATATTAACTAATCTCCTTAGAGAGCATATTTTAGGGAATTCCCCAAGCTCGTAATGTTTTAGTTGATAAAAATCCTTTTTAAAACTAGGTGGATTATTCTTTCCCTATTTTAAGGGGCCCTTAAATGGGAGTCATCTACTCACCTAAATCTATGTTGATGTCCACTTGCATAAAATCCTAGTTGAATAAAACATTCAGCTAGGACCTTACCAGTTACCAAATTAATCTTAACCTAGACCTCCTTCCACATTAGAATCCTCAATCTCTAATCTTTTTTTATGTTTTGAGAGAATATCATATTTTTTTATGAATTGGGGACAAAGTATTCATTGAAGAGGTTGTATCAATGCTATCAACATTTCCCACCACATTATTCCTTAATATAGTATGAAATGTTTCCCTTCCACTACAAATATTCTCCTCCCTTTTCACCTTGTATCATTCATCTTGTCGCTCCAGAACACTATCCTTGACATTATAGCTATAACTCATTATAGAAGACTTGGAATCCAAATAATTGATCTTGTCCTAACATACTATGCCCTCTGTCACCTACTTCCATGTTATAAAACCATTAGTATGTAGAACTTGAGGAGACATTATGAACCCAACAATTATTTTATCATCGCTAGCTATAAAAACATTAGATACATATTAAAATGGTGCTACCATTGACCTAGATGTTGCATTGAAGCCCTAAGTCAAGTATGTACCCATAGGAACCCGAAAACCTCCATCACTTCCTCCATTCATATGTATCAAACTTTTAATCTCTCTCTCTCTCTCTCTTTATATATATATATATATACATATAAGACAACATATAAAATCATCTTAAATTAAAACAATCTACATCTTACTTCTTTGATAATTACCCATTCGAATCATGTGTGTGTGTGTGTTATCAATCGAACTCATGAGATCAACCATGCTTACTAGCTCGATCAGTATACCTGCATCAATCTATCTACCAACCCTTGATTGAGGGATGAACTAAAACTTGACCAAGCTAATTCAAATTTCACATAGAAATTTCTTAATCATAATTTTTTAAAGGTTTACTTGAGTTGTTAGGATTAAATAATCCTCCCTTGTCCATATATAGTCTATTAATAATCTTTCCTAACTTAGGGGTCATTTTCTAGAGTTTGGTGCCACCATGATATTTGTTTCACTGGTGGCATTGGTGCCAACGGTTCCATTTGGTGCCATCGATGCCTATCCCTACATTCTAGGAGCCACTTTGAGTGCCACCAACAACCTCCATGATTTGGTTGTGGTAGGTAGGAATTTATGCAGAGTCAACCTCTATATACAATCAGTTAGATCACTCTCAGCTAGTCTAGCACCATTTTTGCATGGCTGCATGGGGAAGTGGCGCATTTTTCCACTTACCTCATTAGTTTAACTAGTTTAATTGATTGCAAACTTATTTAGAAATCAATAGTTAGACTAGTGGCTCCCATGTAGTGATTTAGGCACACTGAGTTAGACAGTCAGTTGGGTTTAGTTGGTAAATTCGAATCTTATCCACATAATTCAAATTCTCCTTATTGTAACACTATTGTATTACCGCGCCTGGGATAATGAATATTTTTTACGAGTCCACGATTTTGTCTCAAATTTTTCTTATTCACTGTACATTTTTCTTAACATTCCACTGCATAATTCCACATAGTAATTTCTCTCCTTTTCCTGTAGATCAATGGTTCACAAATTTAACATTGTATCAGAGCCTTTTTTAGGCTACCAGTAAGTATTTTCCGATATCCATTGTACACCAGAAGTAACTGAGTTTCCACATAAATACTGGAATGATATTCTTTCTCCCTCTAGATTTTGTCTAGAGAAGTCTATCCGAGTGTGATGGACTTTGAGAAAGTGTACATTTTGAGGTGGAAAGGCTTGAAATTGACAAGATTGCGAATTGAATTGGTTTTTGCAGTGTTATTTGCAGGTACCTACGCAAATTCTTGAGGAATTGACTGTTCAGCATAAAGAAAGATGGATTCTTCAGCTCTCATACCCCGAATCCTTACACCCTTCAACTACACTGATTGGAGGGAAGATATTCAGGTAGCCTTGCACAACCTTGGTCTATTTAGGATGACAATGGGTGGATAAATTGAGCCCCAACAATATGTTGAGAAGAACAAGTTTTTGAATCGAATTGAAGAGGCCTTCGAATTCATGTACGCTCATATATCTCGAGATAATTTGTTCCATCTTGAGGGACTAAGGACTCCAAAGAAAGATTTGGATAAGATTGAATCTTTGTTTGGAAAAAAAGATGATATTCGAGGGCATATTTTGGAGAATGAGTTGATAGCTCTATATCCTAGTAGTTTTGAAATCTATACAACAATTCTTTACAAAATAAAAGTCACTAGTACTGTAATGCAAAAAATGTGCATTAGAGTGGAAAGATGAGCAGCTTGTGTTGTCAGTACTGAGAAAGCTTGGCTCTGAGTACTCATTCTTTGTCTCTACATTCCATTCCAGAAGATATTCCATCCCTAATTGGAAGATTCCTTCTCTAGATGCTTTTGTTGAGTTCTTAATACAAGAGAAAGATAAATTGGTTCAAATGAGAGTGATTCAAACCTCCAAGAATCAAGCACTCTTGATGACATACTGAAAAAATGAGAAAGAAAGAGGGAAGCACAAAGGGAAGGATACCAAAAACATTGATTCGAAGCCAAAGGAGAATCAGAAATATTCTGATGGAGCCTCAAGTTCAAAGAAAAAGAATAAATTCAAGAATACTAAGTGTCCACACTATATGAGGGGCTTTCATCCAGAGAGTTGGTGCATGAAGAAGAAAATCGACCAGTTTTCAACACTCCTTTATCAGAACAACATTTCCCTTACACAAGTAGCAAAGAAGTTTGATGCTGGACAACCGATAGAAGATCATGAGAGGTGCCATGCCTTGAAGGAAAGCCTCACTAAGTTGAAAACCTATTTGATATATTATGGAGCATCAAACCACATGGTTTCCTCCAAGGAATCCTTCACCACTCTCACTATATCAGGAGGACCTAGCATTCATATGCGAGATGACTCCCAAATCCCATCTATTGGGAGAGGTTCTATTAAAATCTAGCATGGTGAGCTCAAGAATGTACTCTATGTTCCCTCTCTTGTAACAAATCTATTGTATATTTATCAAATGAATCATACAGGATATCCCAAGAGAATTACATTCGACTCTGACTCAGTGGAAATCTCTAAAAAATCTATAGGAAATCTCATAGTGAAAGGGTTTGCTAACCATGCCTCAAAGGCATATGAGTTCTCCCTTTTCCCTCCTTCTTCACATCCAATAGCTTTATTGACTCATGCCAATAACCCTAGAAAGTTGTGGCATGAGAGATTTGGGCATCTCAATTTCAAATATATCTAACAACACCATAATGACAAAATGGTTGAGGGATTTCCAATCATCCAAACATTAGATGGAGTATATCCTGGTTTCTTGGTAGGTAAGCATCCATAGAAGAGGTATGAAGTTGGGAAGGAAACTAGAGTTGCCTCTACACTTGATCTGATACACACTGATGTTTCAGAACAAATTCCTACAAAATAAATCAATGGTTCCATGTATTTCCTTACTTTTATTGATGATTATTCAAGGTTTTGTTGGGTATATTTTATGGGAAAAAAATCAGAGGTATTCGAAATTTTTAAAGTTTTTAAAGCCTTGATTGAGAATAGTTTCTGAAATAAGATCAAGTCCATTATATTAGATAATGGAGGTGAATACATTAAAATATATTTTCAGTAGTATTGTGAATCAAAGGAGATTCAAATGAAACACTCAGTTCCATACAAAACACAACAAAATGGTGTGGCTGAGAGGGAAAATAGATCATTGAAGGAGATGGCAACCTGTCTTGTCCAATCAGAAAATATCCCTCCTTCTCTTTGGGATGAAGCTGTTAATTATGCTTCATACAAACCGAATAGAGTGCCTCACAAATCAGTGATTGGGGCCACTCCTTTTGAAGCATTACATGGGAATAAGCTTGATGTCTCTCACTTAAGAGTCTTTGGTTCTAAAGTTTGGGCCATAATACCTATGGAAAAGAGAAGGGCATTTCAAGCCTAGAGTAGTGAAAGCATACTGTTGGGATATGTTGAGGATGAAAAAACATATAAATGAATGGAGCTTGCAACTGTGAATTGCTTCACAAAGCACATTGTTCAATTTGAATAAGATTAGTTTCTTGATCCACCACAATCCGAAGCAAAAGTAGGTATAAACACTCTTCCATTTTCATTTGATGATGATATTTTGTCTTATGTTTCAGATTTAGATGAAGAGAAACAAGATCAACATGATCTTGATATTGAGGTGATACCTCATGAGAATCTAGATCCATATCCAACTCGCATTCCAAATCAGTGGCCTAAGCCTAAATGGGCCCAAAATATCATTGAAGCAGCTGGGGATGGTGCTGGAGCTAGTTTTGCATGGTTGTATGGGGAAGTGGGTCCTTTTTCCACATACCCCATCAGTGTAACTAGTTTAACTAGTTTAACTTATTATAGACTGATTTAGACATCATGAGTTAGACTAATAGCTCCCCTGCAGTGATTTAGACACACTGAGTTAGCCAGATAATCAGGTTTAGTTGGTAGATTCGAATCTTATCCACATGATTCGACTTTATTGTAGCATTGTTGTATTATTGTTGAGATAATGAAGATTTATGTTGTAATTAACTGATCAATTCTTATCAGATTTGTCTCAAATATGTCTTGTTCAGTGTACATTTTTCTTGATATTCCATTGCATAATTCCACTTCTCAATTGCTCTCATTTTCATGTAGATCAATGGTTTGCAAATTTAACATGAGTTATATAGCTCAATTGAGTACTTCATTTACATAATTATATCTCTGTTGTTGTAGTATTTTCTACATTTATAACATACTGAGTGTGAAACCCATTCATATTTTCAATCTTAGGTGTCAGAGTTAAGGCCAATGGATTCCTCGATGAATCCTCTATCAAATGGCATATCATTTTTCATACTTTTGATTTCATTTTATATTTTATATTTCATTTCTTTTAAAAATTATGCTAATTTTTTTCCCATGGTCTCAAAGGTGTCGAGAGAACAATCAATGCCATAAAAATACAAAACAAAAAAATATGTGGAATTTTTGTGGACCTTTCCTCTTCATAAGGGATTTTTTGTTTGTTTTTGAATTATCTAAATAGTTGAAAAATGATTAGCATACACACAAATGTGTATATAGTGTGATTCAAATATTAATGGATCAAGTTCAAAAAACACAAATAAAAATATAATTAAAAATGTGTGTGTGTGTGTGTGTGTGTGTGATACACACACGCGTGTGTGCACGCGCGCGAACACTACATTCTATGTATATCAATCCCAAATTTGGTCTATTGGACCTTAATAAATTACGTTGTTTGTTGTAACAAGTTATTCCTATGCTCAAAAATCTTATAAAGATGTGTACCAAGTTCACCATAGTTTTGAAAACTATGAGAAACTTCCTGTAATAAATAATGAAAATACATGATATAATAGAAATAGTAGAACATAAGGAATTTTATTGATCATAGGCCACTTCAAGGGGGAAACCTCCTTTGAGAAAGCTCAATACAAATAACTCCTAGATGCCTTCATTGGCCTCAACACATATTTATATACTAAGTCTAATCTAAATAACTATTACTCCCCATGAATGTGGGATAATACAACATACTCACGGAACAACTAACAAAGCATATGCATCGAACAATAATATATTGACAAAGTAAAGATAATGGTTGACATGGGTTCCTAACATCCCCTCCCTCTTAGAAAATCATTGTCCTCAAATATTTAGATTTGAAAATTGTTGTTGAATCTAAAGGAGTGGTTCCCATGTAGCATCCTCTGGTTGAATGTCATGCCACTGAATTAATACCTCTGTGATGGATCGAGGGAGAAGTTGATGAGTATGGCTATTGAGGATGGCCTTTGGATTCAAAATGATGGATCCTTTATTATCCATTTCTGGTAAAATAGTTTGTGCTCTGATATTGGTGGCAATAAATTTCTTAAGACAAGAGACATAAAATACTGGGTGACCGTGAGAAGAAGGAGGAAGTTCCAATTTATAAGAAACAAACCTAAGCTTCTAAGAACCTTATATGGTTGATAGAATTTTGGAGCCGACTTATGACACCATTTGAGTTCCAGGGAGCATTACTTGTAAGGCTCTAGATGAAGAAAAACCATATCACCAACTTGAAAAGTGGGCTCAAAATAGTGTTGATCAGCTTGTTGTTTCATTCAATTTTTTTCCATGTGAAGATTGTCCTACAAAATGTGAAGAAGATGATCTCAGTTTCAGAGAACCATGTCAAATGCATGAACTTGTGAACTATTGGGGGTGTATGGAAAGATCATTAATGGTTCCTGACCATAGAATGATTTATATGGAGTCATTTTAGATGTAGTTTGGTAGGATGTATTGTACCACCACTCAACGAGAGGGAGCCACTCTTCCCACGGATGTTGTTGTTTAGAGGTGAAGCAATGAAGATATGTTTCCAAACATTTGTTGATAAATCTATTCTAACCATCCATTTGTGGGTGATACCCTGAACTCATATTTAGTTTGGTGACATTGTGGCAAAATAGTTCTTTCCAAAAATGACTTATGAAAGTTGCATCTGCCATAAGATTGTCCTTACCCAAAATTTGTTGTATATCCAAGGGAGTAGTGGAGACTGCTGATGGTTGCATATGAATGGAATGGAGTTGAGCGATGACACCATGTGAATTGATTATGCTAGGAGACCCTAGTTGTAATCCCTTCAATATGTGTTTTTTCCCATTTACTGAAAACTACATCAAAAGTTCAGCAGAATACCATAAGATGGGTCCAAGTGTGCGTAACCATTGAGCGCCCAAAACCACATCACATCCACCTAAGGGAAAGTTAAATATGTCAGAGCGCAAGTTATAATATCCAATAGAGATACACATGTTATGACACTTCCCCTTGCAAGGTAAGGTTCCCCCATTGGAAATCATGACTTCAAAGTTGGAGCAAGGATGGACAAAACAATTAGCTTGTTTGGAGATCTAAGGGTCAATGAAGTTATGAGCAGCCACCATAATCAATGAGTATTGTAAGAGGGAGATTCTTGAAGAAACCCTTCACCCACATGGTTTGTGGGGTGGTGACTCTAGATAATGCATGGAGAGATATCTCTAGGTGGTTGTCCTAAGAATGAGGATCAACAGATGGATGCTGAATGTCGACCTTGTCATCTACTGATCCTGAGATTCTTCACAAATTTCAGGTGCAAGCAGAGGATCCACATCCAAGATATAGAGTTTTTTGTTCAGCACATCTATGTCCCTTGTTGAATTTCTTGTCACAATTATAAAAAATCCCTTTTTCTCTACGTGCCTGCATCTCATCTTCACACAAATTCTTGATAGGAGTGGTTCTAAGAGCTGGCGTGATGGAGGTATTTGGGAAACCATATTTATGAATGGATCAAAAGTGGATTTGGGGCGTTGTTGAGCTATGATCTTGTCCTTCGCTGACTTAGCCAACCTTAGGGATTCAATCATTATGCTGGGACATAACATTTTAACTCTAATCGAATTGCATCCTTTAGACCATTGAAAAAAAATTCCTATAGAATGCATCAGACAATCCTTTTGTGTGCTTGGTTAGTTTCTGAAATTCTGGTCGATACTCTCTCACAGTGCTAATTTGGTGAAGTTTAATGAGTGTTCTTGTGAAGTCATCAAAATCACTAGGGACAAATCATTGCAAAAGGAGTTGGAAAAAATATTTCCATTTTAGCTCTTCATGAATCTTGATGTACCAACAGAACCATTGAAGGGATTCATGTTCCAAATGAAAGGATGCAAGTGGGACTTTGTTGACATCAAAAGTGCTATGCAAACTGAAATATTGGTTTTCCCTATATATCCTTCCAGTCGTATCATCACCATTGAAGCAAGGAAAATTAAGCTTCATCCCATGAAAATTGTTGGAAGAAGAGAACCTGGTGTTTGTAGAAGACTCTCGTTGTCATCTATTGTTTATGGATGAATGC
Source organism: Pseudotsuga menziesii (assembly GCA_001517045.1). Lineage (NCBI taxonomy): Eukaryota > Viridiplantae > Streptophyta > Pinopsida > Pinales > Pinaceae > Pseudotsuga > Pseudotsuga menziesii. Next base: position 163,082 of record LPNX010634106.1, read on the forward strand.
TAAAGATCAAGGATGAGAATGTTTTCATCTAGCTCTTGGAGTTTGGCCTTGAGGAAGGCAAGTTCATCTTCCATTTGTTTGTTTGCTTCTATGTGGGTGACAACCATAACCAAGAGTTTTTTAAGGAATGGGTAGAAAAACAAAAACATAATTTTTTTAGAAACTAAAAATTTGGAGTTGGGAAAAACTATGATGGGTAATTGGGGTGTGATTAGGTTTTGGACACTTTCTGAGAGACAGGAAGCATAAAATGGGGATTTCTAGCTTCAAAAAGTGGAATTTGGGATAGGGACCTCAAGGAAGGAAATATGCAAAATAGAATTGCAGGGGTTCCAGTTAATTTTCAAGGTAAATAGAGTTAAAGAAAAGAAGATATGGAGAAAAAAAATTATACTCTTTTTTTTAATGGAATTGATATGTGATGGATCTGGACAGATGTAATCTGCTATTTATCAATTAGAAATATATATGGACCCTATGTATGTTCGGCTTCGTAATGGTTCATGGGATTCACTCGTCCCACAGTGCTATCTAACAACTTGGGTATTAGGGCAGTACCCCACACTCCATGGCATAGGTAAAACTGATAAATGCTTTTCCACAAACGAAAATTATTGGTTTACCTCACAGGTAGGAACTAGTCAATCAGGTAGAGGTTATTTCTGTTTTCGCTAGAATGTACTCTTAATGGCTAGCTACTTCGGGGTTCTTGTTGTAGTCCTCACAGTGAGATTTAGGGCTCTACCTAGGTACTTCCCATAGTTGCATGGATAGGGGTTATTCCCTAATCCAAAATTGCAATTGAAATGAACAATAGATATGAAAAGAAGAAGAATTACTGCAATAATAATAACTCAAGAAATCTATTGTTACGGTACCTTGTGCCTTCCCAATGTATTTTTATATTAAAATACACTTTTTATTGAAATTTTCATTTTTTGGGTGTCGTGTATACCTAAGAAGTATGTAGTGTGGGTATGGGTTGGACACAGAATTAAATTCTGCATCCAATGAGTCCCCTGTTGGGGCTCGGACCTTGAAGGTCCTTAATCTTGGAAACTTTGCAGTTTTGGTGCGAAGCTTGTAAGCGGAGTTGCGGTCCAAACAGTCTTAGGGGCTTCGGGGTTGGGTCGAAGCCCCTCTTTTTGTAAATGTCCCCTGGTTTTTGGGTACCCATGGTTTAAGACCATGGTATTGTAATAGTGCACTTGTATAAATAGGCACTTATGTAAAGGAGTCAAGTAAGCTTTGTGTTATGATGATGATGTGATGAGAAGAAGCTAAAGTCTATTTTCGGGTTTAAGGTTAAGTCCCAGCTGAGTGTGTGGACGACCTCTGCAGATGAGTGCGCAGTTTTGGGTTGTTGAGGAGATCTGCAACTGAGTGCGCAGATCAGAACTATGTTGTTTTGTAAATTGTTGAATATAAACACAGTTCTATGGACATAGCCCCTACACTGGGGGTGAACCACGTATATCTTGTGTTGTGGTGGTTCTTTTTATTTTGTTTCTGTTATGTTTTTATGCATTTGATAATTGGATGAATGATAAAGTAAGATAAATGGTTAAGTATTAACTTCACTGTGAATTCCCAATTAAGGGTTAAGCAAGAGACTATCTTTTTATCTAAACTGCGAAGCTATTTAAGTGAATGTCGAAGCTCTGTATTGCATAATTATTCTTTGTTAAGGCTAAAGGTATAGTAATATCCCTCTTTCGCCTACAGAAACTTGATTCTGCGGCACCCCACAGCTGTTTCGGGTGAGACTACAACATATTCGCAAGTTGTTGCCGAAAGGGCCAACACTATGGGTTTGCTTGTTGGTGCGAAGATAAAAGCATAAGAACCCAAGTCTGCCCCATCCACCCAACAAATTGGTTCCGTTGCCGGTTGAACCAATATCTGCTTCAAGAGGGATCTACGTCGTACCTGGAGGGATATGTTTTGGAGGCCCTCAGTAAAATAAATCAGTGACTGGGTTGGAGATACTTATCTAAAATTTACTGAACAAGAGAATAAGGACCCTTGTCGTAGCTCAAACGACTTCTTGTAAAGGTACATTTTTACTGATATTTATGAAATTTTCTTTTCTAGTATCCACATAGAATTACACCAGTGATTATCCAGGTTGACAGAAAGAAAGTCAAACTTCAAAGAAGATCAGTCTCCTGACTGGACTCCAGAAAGAATTAAGCTGTTGAAAAGTGTGAACAACGCGGTATCAAGAGCTGTTGACTTCTAGACAACGCGAACCCTTGAAGCATTTGTGATGGAATTTTCCATCGACACACATACTTCTTTCAGCAAAGCAGAAAGACAGTTTTTCAAAGGACCAAGGGGTAAGTACCTTAATTCATTAAGTCTAAAAATTAAAATGCTCTTGGTTGAGAAAGGCATATTGCTTATCCAATCAGATTACTAGATTTATTGCTACTAACCTATGTTTGGAAGCAAAAGTGACTTCGACGAGCAAAGTGGTTTGCTTCGCAACAGTAAAAGATACAAGAGAACTCTTAGATCCTATATCCTAGGCTAGAATATTGATTATACCTCATTAAGTCCAGAAGAATCTGAATCTGAAGAAACCCCTTTTGTTGGAAACCCTCCTATAACTCCGCAGCGAAGATCTGTTATCCCTGAGAACCCTTCGTAGTCTGAAAGTAACCCTAGCCCGAGTAGTCCTATCACAGGTCAGTCTACCTTAGTAAGTTCCCCTCCTCCTGTTACCAGTCTCCCCCCTTTTATCAGTCTTCTTCCTCCCCCTCCTCCTCCCCCTCGATTCACTATGGCCCATGTGAATGATGATATCAAGCTCCCAGTCTTTAAAGGAACTGGATCAGAGGATCCAGAGCAGTTTTGGTTCTTATGCGAAGCTGTTTAGACTGCTAAGAATATTATGGATCAAAATACAAGAAGAGAGCAGCTGGTCACCTCTTTCAGAGACCGAGCTTTGACCTGGTTTATGAAGTTTTCCAATACTTAGAACTATACCTTGGCTGATATTAAAAAAGCAATGATCAAAGAATTCAAGAAGCCTAAATCGGAGTCACAGTGTATAATTGAACTGAAATAAATTTAGCAGAAGCGAGGTGAATCAGTTTGGGACTTTGATCAGAGCTTCAAGGTTCTGTTGGATCAAGTTAGTTTCACTATTGGACCAGAACAACATAAAGAATGGTTCATTGCAACACTATTGCCTCATATCAGAACTCCACTTATGCAACAGAAAGTTGCTGATCAACAAGAGGCGTTGGAAATTGCTATGAAACTTGAAACAAATCCTATTGGGGATAATTCTAGAATATCCCAGATACAGACACAGTTAGCAGAAATGGATTTGGAGCTTCGTGACATGAAAAAAGGGAAATCTATTCGAGAAGAGGTTTGGTGTACACGATGTAAGACAGAAGGTCATGACAAAGAACAGTGTCCTGTATTAAAAAATTATTTGAATACTGGTGCACCGAACCCATTTAACCCTAATGTCCTATATTATGAGATCTATAGAACAACTAGCTAGCATCGACTTGAAGGTTGCTATCTGCTGTAGAGATATGTTCAAGTACCTAAGAATCCCTACTGCAAGTTCTGTAAGTCATTTGGACACAACGAAGACGAATGTCAAAGCTTTGACCTCATGAGAGAGCAAACCTATGATGCTTATAGGGTACAAACCGATACACAAGGCAATGATGGATATGGTTACCATGGTGGTACACCAGGTTGAGGTAATTTCAGAGGTCATGGTTGTGGTGGTATGCCTGGAAGAGGACGGGACCAGATTATTTGCTATAACTGTAATCAGGCAGGACATGTAGCTAGAGAATGTCAGAACCCAACTACAACATGTCGATATTGCAGAGCAGTAGATCATGTGATTGAGCAATGCCCATAGTTGATAGCCAAGATACAAGAAAGAAATGGCACTCCTACTCAGAATGTTTAGATGATTGCTGTAGAGAAAAGACCTGTCCTAGCCTTTAACGTTGTTACAAGGAGTGGAACTACGACGCAGGTGTAGAATAAGGGGAAACAACTTGACGAGGCTTGGGTCTATAAGACCCCAGAGAAAATTCCATCCTTCGATGTTGGAAGAGAAAAAGGAACATTTATGGAAGCTAAAAAATACTTTGCTGATCTGAGAACATCAGTAGCAACTACGCAACAACATCAATAGTAGTTACAGTTTCAAGAAGCTTCGCCGAATCAAGTAAGTACACTGACATCATTTTTACAGAGTTGTATGAAGCTATTAAGAACTCAGAATGCTTTGAACAAGTTACAGAAGTTATTAAGTCTTGTGCACCTCAGCGAAACTTTGATAGAGGAACAACTGTTAATAGAGTTAGAAGGACGGGAAGAGAAATGAGATTGCATGCTCAGATACGAGATTATGACATGACTGATATCATTTTAGACCTGGGATCAGAAGTGAATGTCCTAACTAAGCAGACATGGGAACAAATGGAAAAACCTACACTTGAATGGTCCCCTATACAATTGAGATTAGCCAATCAGCAGAAGATTATGCCCTTGGGAAGATTCCCTAGTGTACCAGTGGATATTGATGGATTCAATACCTTAGTAGATTTTGAAGTCATTGAAATAATTGATGATAGCAACCCCTATCCAGCATTGCTAGGAATTGAATGGGAACTAGACAATGATGCAGTAATCAACCTTAAGAATAGATAGATGACTTTTGAAGGAAAAGGCTTGAGAGTCATAGTACCGTTGGACCCTTCTAAAGGAGAAAGGTATACAGAGCCAGTCAGAGATGAAGATTAGGATGTTTTGGATCATATTTACAACATCACAGCTAAAGAAGAAGACTATGTTAACCCTATTGCTGAAGGTATAATGGATTGGCAGTGTGACAGTTCTTGCATGACTGATTCAGACGAAGGCCTAGAGAATTGGCAAAATCAACTTTATGAGCTACATGGACATCGATGTGCAAGAATTACTAAGTCTATCAGATGGGTTGGCTCACAGAAAAGAATATTACCTACTTTTGATGGCTTGACAGACCCAAAATATTTTATTGTACAATTCTCAGAGCAAGTACTAGATTCACAGCAAATGGAGACTCTAGATTCAGTATTCAGAGCCACAGCTGCCAGATGGTGGAATGGTCATAAAAAGTATATTCATAGTTGGAGAGCTTGTCAAAAGTTTTTTCACCTGAGATTCATGGATCAACCTCAAGAGGTACGAAGTATATTTAATGGTAAGACTAGCCCTCAAGAACATTTGGAGCAGTGTTATGAAGCATGGAAGCATGTACCTTGTGAAGAATGGGTACATAGGTTTGTACACACTTTGGAACCTGTAGCAAAGAACTGGTATGCGGAGGTGGAGCTTCGCCATGGTACTGTAAGTTGGGTTAGCCTTGTTCATAGTTTTGTGCTCACATTTTCTCTTAATGAGGTTTGCCCTGCTTTGGACGCAGCTATTAGGTTGATCCATACTAAGGTTTTTGATGATAAAGAAATAGCCGAGTACCAACATGATTGGAAGGAACAAGAAGCTAATGCAGTAGAATGCTATAACCTCGCCATTGATGAAGACGATGACCCTTGCAACATTAATATTCTTGAGTCAGAAGGACATTACGAAGTACATGGACTAGCAGTCGAATCACCTGAAGTAACTCAGCCCTTGAAATGCCTAAGTATGCTACCATTGGAGATTATTGGGATGAAGAAATGGTAAGAAAAGTGACTAAACTCCTCCATGAGTATCAAGACTTATTTTCGACGAAGTTCTAAGAAATGAAAGGCATCCTTGGTGATATAGGAGTGATAAAAATACCTTTGAAAGTTGATGCGAAGCCTGTGAAGTAGCGCCCTTATAGGCTGAACCCTAAGTATAAAGAAAAAGTCAGGATGGAGCTAGATAAGATGCTCGCTGCGGGAATCATTGAGCCTGTCGAATAGTCCGAATGGGTCAGCCCTATGGTGGTACAAGAAAAGAAGACCAAGGGAGAAATCAGAATTTGTGTTAATCTGAGGAAGTTGAATGATGCCTGTTTACATGATCCTTTTCCTACTCCCTTTACAGATGAAGTTTTAGACAATGTCGAAGGTCAAGAAGTGTATTCTTTCATTGATGGATTTTCAGGTTACCATCAGATCAGAATTGCTCCAGAGGATTGACATAAAACAACCTTCGCCACAGAAATGGGATGTTTTCAGTATACTGTTATGCCCTTTGGATTGAAGAATGCACCTACTATAATTTCCAGAGTAGTCATATCTGCATTTAAGGAATTTATTCATAAGTTCTTGGAAGTTTACTTTGATGATTGGACTATCTTTGGTTTATTGAAAGATCATATAGCCAGTTTAAGACTTATGCTAGACAAGTGTAGATAGCATCATATTTCATTGAACCTGAAGAAGTGTCTCTTTTGTGCACCTTTTGGAATTCTGCTAGGTCACATTGTATGCAAGCAAGGATTGATGGTAGATCCTGCAAAGATAGCCATTATTGTGAACTTTCCACCTCCGAAGACTATTAAGCAACTTCACACTATGCTTGGTCATACTGGATATTACAGGAAATTCATTAAAGGATATGCTCATATTACAGCCCCTATGGAACAGAAATTGAAGAAAGATATTAAGTTTGAGTGGACACCTGAATGCCAGGAAATCTTGGATATTTTGAAAGAAAAGATGGTAACTGCCCCTATCTTAGTATTCCTTGACTGGAGTAAGGAGTTTCATGTTCATGTCGATGCATCTTCCATTTCTTTAGGTATAGTATTGGCTCAGTCAGGTGAAGGTAATATTGATCACCCTATTGCTTTTGCAAGTAGAAAATTGTCCACATCAGAAAAGAATTATACTACAACAGAATGAGAAGGTCTAGTTATGGTTTATGCCTTGCATAAATTTTGACATTATTTGTTAGGATCTCATTTTAAGATGTTCACTGACCATTCTGCTTTGAAGTATTTGGTTAACAAGCCTGTGTTAGGTGGAAGGATATGCAGATGGCTGATTTTGTTTCAGGAGTATGACTTTGAGATCATAGTTAAGCCAGGAAGACATAACCTGGGACCTGACCACTTGTCGAGGCTCGAGTCAGGAGAAGATCCCACTAGTTTGGATGAAGGTCTTCCTGATGCCCATTTGTTTGCCATCCAAATGGTTGATGACTATTTTCAGGACATTTTTCAGTACTTGTCTACAGGTTTTGCACCCTCTGAGATGACAACACAGCAGAAGAAGCAGCTAGTGGTTAGAGCAGCTGACTTTAACTTGATAGCAGGATAGCTATATAAGATGGGACCAGATGAAATATTGCGCAGATGTGTCCTGGAGCATGAAAAGCCATTGATTTTTGCTGAGGCACATTCTGGAGTAGCAGGAGGTCATTATGCAAGAAAAGCTACGGCACAGAAGATTCTGACAGCTGGATTGTGGTGGCCTACGATTCATAAGGATGCAAGAGAGTATTGTCATAACTGTGATATTTGTCAGAGGACAGGAAAACCATCCAGGAGGGATGAGATGCCTCTGGTTCCACAGGTAAATTTACAAGCATTTGACAAGTGGGCTATTGATTTTGTTGGACCAATCAATCCCCCTGCAAAGAAATCTGGAGCAAGATACATTATTACAGCAACTGATTACCTTAATCATTGGGCCGAAGCTCAACCAGTCAAGGACTATAGCACTGCTACAGCTACAAAGTTCATATTTGATAATATCTTGTCGAGGTTTGGGTGTCCTAGAATTCTTATGAGTGATCAAGGATCACATTTTCTGAATAAGACTATTGAAGCCTTGACCGAAGAATTTCAAGTATATCATCAGAAGAGCACTTCATACCATCCTCAAGGAAATGGAACTGTCAAAGCCTTTAACAAGATTCTTGAGCATGCTCTGACGAAGGTTTGCAATGTTAATAGAAATGATTGGGATATTAGAATTCCAACAGTATTATGGGCTTATCGAACCGCTTGCAAGAAGTTGACAGGCCACACACCTTTTAGGCCGGTATATGGACAAGAAGAAGTTATGCCCATGGAGTACATTGTTCCTAGCCTCAGAATATCTGCCTTCACAAAGATGGATGATCCAGCCATGTTGAATGAAAGGCTGACGAAGATACTGGAACTAGAAGAAGACAGATTCATTGTAGGTTTCCAGCAGCAAGTATAGAAAGCTAGAGAAAAAGCATGGCATGATAGAAACATTAAGAAGAAGCATTTTCAGGATGGTGATCTTGTGCTCTTGTACGACAGTAAATTCATGAAGTGCCCAGGTAAGTTCAAGACACATTGGAAAGGACCACACATAGTTCAGAAAGTTACCAATGGTGGTGCAGTTCAGTTAGCTAAATTGAATGGAGAAATTTTTCCCTCCATGGTGAATGGAAGTAGATTAAAGAAGTACAAGGACGGGCCTGTATTTCCTGATCAGAAGTAATAGCAAGAAGAAGAGTCTAAGTACCAAGAATAGTTGAAATTGGGTACTAGACTATAATGAAGCTATTCTCATAGAACTTCGGCAGATTGTTGGAAAATTTACAAAGTGTTGAAGGTTGTGGAAGAAATTATGTTGTGGGTCGAAGTTCGAAGTTCTGTCGAAGCTTGTGTCAGGATGTGTCGAAGGTACTTATTGTGGCGAAGACACAGTTAGTGGTTGTGCTGAAGAAGAAAGGTGTGTTGAAGCTTAAAATGTGACCATTGGAAAAAATCATATTTGGCGTCGTCGGTATGTTAACTGCATTAACTGCCTATAATGATGAGATTTTGGTTGATTCCACAGTCGTATTTGGGAAATCTAGTGCCGTTTGGACAAGATCTACCGCTGCTCGGTCAGATTTGGTGTCTTTAATGCACAGTTATGGCAGATTTGGTCGTTGGATCCTATAAGAAGACACCCAGGCCTGCGAATTTCGCATTACGCATTTTCTTGAGTTTCACAATTGAGTCCATGTCAGCTGATCGCAAAGTTCAGCAATTGTTGAGAGATTTCAGAAAGAGGGGTCTGCAAAACTTTATGAGCAACCCACCTGCATCTGCACCTTGCGAAGAGACTTCCCCAACGCCGAATCAACCGATGCAGACACAATCTAACAGAAAGAATTTTAAGGCAGAAGTTCACTCTAAGCAGAACGAAGAAAGGCACAAACCATCAAGGAAGACACCGAAGGATCCCGTGATTTAGATGAATCCTCTTGGTTCGGCAGAGCTCCCACCTAAATATTTCGAAGACTTCGGTGAGGAGGAGAATGTTGCACCGCAGCATCCACCATATCTCCCGCCTGTTCGACAAGGAGTTAAGCCACCTCGACGGACAGTCAAGTTCGCGTTACTCACTCCTTCGTTGCCACAGGGTGTGAAGTTGGTCGGAATGATGACAGGAAGAGTACATTGGCTCAAGTACGCAAACCACGATACGAATGATCGTGAGAAGTTTCCGCAGTTCACACCTGGGAAATACTTGCACTCCGTCCATTATTTGAAGGTTGGAACGATGTTACTTGAAGTAAAACAGTGGGTTGCTAGCTTGGAGCAAGCTGGCTTATTGAAGATGCTGAATGTCCCCCACTTTGGTCGCAGCCCGCAGGTTACTGCGGTGGTCAAGCAATTATTGGAGTTGGTGCATGATGAGCACCTATGGATAGGAAACTAGAGAATTGCTATTGATGGAGAGCTGATTTATAGGATTACAGGCTTGCCGAAGGAAGGGCCTGATCCTGGGATTGAATTTGTTGGAAAGCACGAAGATACGAAGCTGGCACAGCACATTAAGGACCTATTTGGTTTGACAAAAGGAAACCGAGGGTATCAAACATCGACTATTCGGCACCAGAACATTTTCTACGCCGCAGAGATCCAAGCATGCAAATTGATGAGGAAGTGCAGACCTAATGAAGTACCTTCCCCGATTGTCAGTATTGCTGCGAACTGTGCCGAAGGATACAGATACAAATGGACAGAATACATTGCTAGAGAATTCCTTGTAGATGTCCACGATGCACAGGAGAAAGGTACAGCCTTTCATTATTCATGGTTGTTAGTGCTTATTGCACTGGTAGGATGGAGAGAACCTACCGAGGCACAGCTTGTTGATGTGCCTCTAGAGATTCCTGGCGCAGCAAGGTATGCATCTCTTTGGATTTCATAGGATAAGGACTTGTAGCAGATGACAAACTACGTGTTCGCCTACTATTCGCTGAATATTACAGTTGAGATCCTGAAAACACCGTGGCTCAGTAATGAGCTATTTTCTCAGTATACTGGAGTGGCCAAATTCAAGGATGATATGCATAATGTCTTCATCCAAGCCCGTGTAGATAACAAACATACATGGTGGAAGTTACCATACATGGTAAACCAAGAAGACATCCTCGCAGTAGTTCAGCAGTGGCCGAATGAATGGATGAAGGATGCAAGAACAAGGCCCGACATACCAGTCCCTCTAGTAACAGATGTGGGTCCAGGTCCTAGTCAGCCGCAATAGAATGACCCACTAGAAGAGAGCGAAGAACAAGATGAGTCATAGCAGAACGAAGGTGACCATGGTGGAGATGAAGGAGCTGATGGAGAAGAAGAAGAAGAATCAGTCAATACCATTTCAGACCCTAATCGCCTAGATAAGCGCAAGTCCCCAGAAGTGGAGGAAGTTAGTAAGCCTCAGCCCAGAAAGAAAACTAAGGCGTCGAAGAGCAAGAATGTCGTCGAAGAGCCCCCTTTGACGATTGAAGAGCTTGATCAAGCTCTGACGAAGTCTACAGAGGTATTATCCAGCAAATGGGTAGAGTTTGAAGCTAAACATCTTGATGTGCTCACTGGCGTAGCACAACGAATTGCAGAACTTAAGGCGTTATCAGAAAGAACAACAACTGGTGCTGCAGTAAGCAGTGCCCCAGTAGGTGCACAACCAGATACTAGACAATGGCCAGCCAGAAACAACAAAGGACAAGTACCAAGTGTAGCTCTTATAATACTTGACGCAGCATCTCGATCGCAGATAAGCATGATAGTTGAGATAGATTACACTAAGTTTTCTATGCCGAAGCTGCATCTTTGTCAATTGGCACTCATGAAGGAGATCCGAGAATGAGATAGCTACACACACATGTAGTTAGAGAATACCACAAAGCAGAGTGAGAGCCTCGAAGCATAGTTGAAAGAAGCTGAACAGAAGAAGAGGGAAACAGAAAACAAGCAGGCTACACTAGCGCGAGTGTTGGATGAGGCGTGTCAAAGTCTCCTTGACTTCGACATGCAGGCTAAAGAAGAATCAGAGAAAAGAATAGCAAAGCTGAAAGACTATGCACAACAGTCTAGAATCCAGATAGAGAAGATGAAAGCAGAACATGAGGCCCAGATTACGGAGCTTCAGCTTCGTCTCATTCCTGAGAGTCCACCAGAGGTCAGGGAACAGCGTCCCAGAGATATTCAGGCCTCAGCAACGAAGATCTCAGATCTTGTAAGTAGTGCATCAAAGCTACTAGACGAAAGTGTCGAGGCCTGGACAAACTTGCAGGAAAACCCAGAAATAGAAAAGTTGCAAGAAACCATCAAGCAACGACAGACAGAGCTGGATGTAGTAAAAGTAGAAATTAAGACATTGCCTCCTATGCAAAAGATGCTTAAGGTAAAGCATAGTAATGAGCGCCAGCGAGAAATTGAGTCTTGCAAAAGAAAAGAAACAATGTTAGTGAGATCTGTGCAGCCCCTCCTTAACGAGGCCTTGGAGTTGAGCACTGTTGCGGACAACCAACTCAAAGTCTTAAAGGAGTATGATGCATTTGCACAGGAAAAGGCCAATGAAGCATCTATAGCAACATTGCAGGAGATAGTGGAGAAAGAGAAAGCAGCCGAAGATATCATGCGCAGCCTCAACAAGCAGTTTCCTACCTTCACCAACAAGATTCTTGCACCCAAAAGGCAACAGAGTGTCCCGGGACGGGACACTGGTGAGTCTTAGGGGCCTGTTGGGGCTCGGACCTTGAACGTCCTTAATCTTGGAAACTCCGTGGTTTTGGTGCAAAACTTGTAAGCGGAGTTGTGGTCCAAAATAGTCTTAGGGGCTTCGGGGTTGGGTCAAAGCCCCTCTTTTTGTAAATGTTCCCTGGTTTTTGGGTACCCATGGTTTAAGCCCATGGTATTGTAATAGTGCACTTGTATAAATAGGCACTTATGTAAAGGAGTCAAGTAAGATTTGTGTTATGATGATGATGTGATGAGAAGAAGCTAAAGTCTATTTTCAGGTTTAAGGTTAAGTCCCAGCTGAGTGCGTGGACGACCTCTGCAGTTGAGTGCACAGTTTTGGGTTATTGAGGAGATCTATAGCTGAGTGCACAGATTAGAACTATGTTGTTTTATAAATTGTTGAATATAAACATAGTTCTATGGATATAGCCCCTACACTGGGGGTGAACCACGTATATCTTGTGTTGTGGTGGTTCTTTTTATTTTTTTTCTGTTATGTTTTTATGCATTTGATAAGTGAATGAATGATAAAGTAAGATAAATTGTTAAGTATTAACTTCGCTGTGAATTCCCAGTTAAGGGTTAAGCAAGAGATTGTCTTTTTATCTAAACTGCGAAGCTATTTAAGTGAATGTTGAAGCTCTGTATTGCATAATTATTCTTTGTTAAGGCTAAATGTACATTAATATCCCTCTTTCTCCTGCAGAAACCTGATTCTGTGGCACCCCATAGCTGTTTCGGGTGATACTGCAACCTGTTCGCAAGTTGTTGCCGAAAGGGCCAACACTGTGGGTCTGTTTGTTGGTGCGAATATAAAAGCATAAGAACCCGGGTCTGCCCCATCCTCCCAACATCCCCAAACTCGAAATTTGGGTGAACCATTAAGGATATATACAAAAAATACGATATAGGAACCCTTTTATGGATATGAGAACCCTTTTATGGATATAGGCCATAAAATCCTCATACATTAGTATTGCATCTAACACAACATCCACTAGAGGTAGTCTTCCCATAAGAACGTGTCATCTAGTATGCCAATAGGAGATATTGGATTCATTTTTATATATATCCATAGCTAGTCATTAAATCCATATCTATTTCCCTTGAAATGAACCCTAACAATCTAATGACCCATCACTAAACATCAACACATCATTGACGAAAAGAAGGTAAGGGAATTGTTCCAACCCATATTTATCCCTCTGAGTGAACCATTGAATTTCTAATGGACCAAACACTTTCATAAAAATTTATCTCTTAGTAGAAAGAGGAGAAAGGATAATAGGATATTCCTCAAGTAAGGGATTTTGAATCAACACCATCTTCAACTTATGAATATTAACTAATCTCCTTAGAGAGAATATTTTAGGGAATTCCAAAAGTTCGGAATGTTTTAGTTGATAAAAATCCTTTTTAAAAATAGGTGGATTATTATTTCCCTATTTTAAGGGGCCCTTAAATGGGAGTCATCTACTCACCTAAATCTATGTTGATGTCCACTTGCATAAATTTAATCCTAGTTGAATAAAACATTCAGCTAGGACCTTACTAGTTACCAAATTCATCTTCACCTAGACCTCCTTCCACATTAGAATCCTCAATCTCTAATCCTTTTTTATGTTTTGAGAGAATATCATATTTTTTTAGGAATTGGGGACAAAATATTCATTGAAGAGGTTGTCTCAATGCTATAAACATTTCCCACAACATTATTCCTTAATATAGTATGAAATGTTTCCCTTCCACTACAAATATTCTCCTCCCTTTTCACCTTGTATCATTCATCTTGTCGCTCCAGAACACTATCCTTGACATTATAGCTATAACTCATCGTAAAACACTTGGAATCCAAATCATTGATCTTGTCCTAACATACTATGCACTATGTCGCATACTTCCATGTTTTAAAACCATTAGTATGTAGAACTTGAGGAGACATTATGAACCCAACAAATATTTTATCGTCGCCAGCTATAAAAACATTAGATACATATTAAAATGGTGCTGCCATTGACTTAGATGTTGCATTGAAGCCATAAGTCAATTATGTACCCTTAGGAACCCGAAAACCTCCATCACTTCCTCCATTCATATGTATCAAAATTTTAATATCTCTCTCTCTCTTTCTCTCTTTATATATATACACATATAAGACAAGATATAAAATCATCTTAATTTAAAACAATCTACATCTTACTTCTTTGATAATTCCCCGTTCGAATCATGTGTGTGTGTGTGTGTGTGTGTGTGTGTGTGTGTGTTATCAATCGAACTCATGAGATCAAACATGCTTACTAGCTCGATCAGTATACCTGCATCAATCTATCTACCAACCCTTGATTGAGGGATGAACTAAAACTTGACCAAGCTAATTCAAATTTCACATAGAAATTTCTTAATCATAATTTTTTAATGGTTTAATCACTACTACATTTTGACCAAAAATCCGACGGCTATCATGTCGGATTTTCGACACTGCTCTGTCGCATGAACGACACTTTGATTTTTTTTTAACCGTTGGAAACTTGTCGTCGGTGATCCGACACCTAGGTAACCGTCGCTTAAGCGACACATAGGAAACCGTCGCTTAAATTTCCAGTGTCGGTTAAGCGACGGAATTTCTTCGACAGTACAGGAACTTTTTTGATGAAAAACTCTTCAGTCCATCGATTAAGCGACAGATGATGCATCGGATAAGCGACGGATTTCAACTGGGGCTGTCGTATAAGCGACGGAATATACAATTTGGTATGCGATGGATATGGACTATAACTGTCGAAAAAGCGACACTGGAAAACGTCGATTAAGCGACGGATAGGGAAATGGAGCGTCGGTTAAGCGACACTTACAAGCGACATCAATCAACTGAAGGCGTCGGAGATGCGACGGTAAAAGGAAAGAAGTGTCGAATAAGCGACAGTTATAGGTGTCGCTTAAGCGACGGAAGGTAATATTTTTTTTTTAAAAAATATCTCGAAATTGTGTGGGTAATATTTTTAGATATCAAAACATGACCTTGTAGTCCATGGGGTTTACTCTACGGACTAATAAAGTAAGAGAACAAGTAAGTCTTTACTCTATGGCCTTACTTGGAAGCTTAAGACTAAGCTTATTTACTACCTTAGGGCCTTACTTCTACAGACTCAAGCTTTAACGGAACAGACTTTTCTCAAGAGAGCGGCTTTCACTCTCTAGCCTTGGGGCGAGTTACTCAGATTGATGAAGCTAAGACAATAAGGGCAAGACTGAACTAGTTCTGTCTAGAGGCCAGGGGACTCAAGTTGAAGAACACCCGGGACTACATATTGAAACTCAGAAGGTTGGAGAAAGGTTTAAATAAAGAAAGCTAATTCTTCAAGATAAACAACCAGCTTATTTGTGGCTAGTTAGCACCGAAAGTCTAGACCTTCAGCTTCTTGAACTCTAAGGAACTATATGAAACTTTACTAAGGCTAAATCTAGGATAGTTGAATAGTTAATTCTGTGACCTGGAATTGCCATCACAACGGCAAGTGAGAAACATATCAAAACATTGCCTGCATTTTGCTGTATACATTTTATCTGCATCACAGATTAACAAATATCATCTAGATTACCATCAACATGGATAACAAAACATGATTTTTTCCACAAAAACCTAAGCACTATAAAAGACCTTAATAGAAAAATCAATGCCTCATAGATAAGAAGCCAAGTATTTAGTTTAAAGCCTTACCTGTAAAACTTGACACATGGACCATTCCACAGATCATTCATATTCGAACCTATTCACAGAAATAGGAGCACAAGCAAACCACCCTGCGTTAC